>RJWM01003326.1:0-114736 GCA_004363535.1 Dasyprocta punctata | reverse complement strand
AAACAGATGCAAAGGGAAATGCAGGAAATGAAAAACTCCATGGAAAGTTTGAAAAACCGCTTAAATGAAGCTGAAGATAGAATCTCAGATCTTGAAGACAGCATGGGAGATCATGGCCATGAAAGAAAAGATCTCCTAAAAATAGTAAGGAACCAAGAAACAACAATTCAACAGCTGCAAGATGATGCCAAGAGAAATAGCATAAGATTAATAGGCATAAATGAAAAAGCAGGGGTCAATACTAATGAACTGCAAAGACTATTCACAGAAATAATAGCAGAAAACTTTCCAAACATGGAAAGAGAATCTGAAATACAGGTAACTGAGGCATACAGAACCCCAATTAACCACAACCAAAGTAAATCCTCACCCAGACATATATCAGAAATACAGCACAAGAAAAAAATACTAAAAGCTGTCAGAGAAAAGAAACAGATCACCTATGAAGGAAAGCCTATCAGAATCATGGCAGAATTCTCAACACAAATCTTTAAGTCAAGAAGAGCTTGGAGTGAAGTATTTCAAACCCTGAAAGAAAACAGCTTTCAACCCAGATTGATGTAACCTGCAAAACTATCCTTAAAAATTGATGGAGAAATAAGATACTTTCATGACAAAGAACAACTGAAGAAATTTATGGCCACCAAACCAACACTACAAAGAGTACTGAAAGACACTCTAGAAAGAGACAAAGAGAGCCACCATCTTAAGAACAACAACAAAAGGAAACCACTAAGTAGGGCAAGTAATTAAACAGAAAATGTAGAAAACCAACAACAGAAAGATATCATGACAGGGATGAACCACTACATATCAGTTATATCAATCAATGTAAATGGTCTCAACTCACCAATAAAAAGAAACAGACTAGCAGAATGGGTTAAGAAACAAAATCCAACAATATGCTGTGTACAAGAAACACATTTCACTCAAAACGAAATTCACAGACTAAAAACCAAAGGCTGGAAAACAATACTCCATGAAACAGGAACCCAGAAAAAAGCAGGGGTAGCTATCTTGTTTGCAGACAATGCAAACTTCAGACTGAGAATGATCAAAAGAGATAAAGAAGGTCACTGCATACTTGTTAGGAGAAAGCTTCAAGAGGAAGAGATTACAATCATAAATATATATGCACCAAATATGGGAGCACCCAACTATGTAAGACAATTCTTAGTAGACATGAAAAACCAAATAAACAATAATACAGTTATAACAGGGGATCTTAACACCCCATTGTCACAGAGAGATAGATCAACCAAACAAAAAATCAGTAAAGAAATAACAGAACTGAATCAAGCTTGTGAAAAAATGGACCTAGTAGATGTATACCGAATATTCCACCCATCAACATCAGAATACACATTCTTCTCAGCTGCACATGGGTCATTCTCTAAAATAGATCATATACTGGTCCACAAAACAAGCTTAAGTAAATGCAAATGAACTGAAATAATTCCATGCATATTATCTGACCACAGCACAGTAAAATTGGAAATGAATGACAAAAAAAAACCTACAATAAGTGCATAAACACATGGAAATTAAATAATACCCTCCAAAATAACCAATGGGTCACAGAAGAAGTTAAAGAAAAAAATTAAACAATATCTACAATTGATTGAAAATGCAAATACAAATTACTGGAACCTGTGGGATACAATGAAAGCAGTCCTCAGAGGGAAATTTATAGCACTAAACTCTCATATCAGAAAAACGGAAAGAACACTCATAAACAACCTAATGCTGCACCTCAAACTTCTAGAAAAAGAAGAGCAAGTCAAGTCCAAAGCCCAAAGAAGGGAGGAAATTATTAAGATTCAAGCAGAAATTAATGCAATCGAAACTAAGAAAACAATACAAAGAATTAATGAATTGAAGAGTTGGTTCTTTGAAACAGCAAATAAAATTGATAAACCTGTGCCAACCTTATCAAAAATAGGAAAGAGAAAACTCAGATCCATGCAATAAGAAATGAAAAGGGTGAAATCACTACAGACCCTGTGGAAATACAGATGATCATCAACACCTACTTTAAAAACCATTACTCACATAGATTTGATACCACAGAAGAAATGGACAGATTCCTAGAAACCTATGAATTACCAAAGCTGAATCAAGAAGCTGTAAAGCTGCTGAATAACCCAATTTCAGCTAATGAAATTGAAAATATAATTAAGACCCTACCAACAAAGAAAAGCCCAGGTCCTGATGGATTCACTGCTGAATTCTACAAGAAATTTAGGGAAGACTTAATGCCAACACTCCTCAAAATCTTTAATGAAATCGAAAGGGAAGCAAGTCTCCCTAACTCATTCCTGGAAACAAGTATTACCCTAATACCAAAACCAGAGAAAGACCCAACCAAAAAAGAAGATTACAGGCCAATCTTCCTAATGAACATAGACGCAAAAATCCTCAATAAAATACTGGCAAATAGAGTACAGCAAGTTATCAGAAAGATTATACACCACAATCATGTGGGATTCATCCCAGGAATACAGCGATGGTTCAACACACGGAAATCAATACATGTAATCCACCACATCAACAGGGCCAAGGACAAGAACCACATGATCATCTCAATAGATGCAGAAAAAGCTTTCGACAAAATCCAACACCTATTCATGATCAAAACCCTACAGAAAATCAGAATAGATGGTCTCTACCTCAACCTGATAAAAGCCATATATAATAAACCAACAGCCTATGTCTTACTAAATGGAGAAAAACTGAAAACTTTCAACCTAAAATCAGGAACAAGACAAGGATGTCCATTATCACCACTCCTATTCAATATAGTTCTGGAAATATTAGCCACAGCAATTAGACAAGAGAAAGAAATAAAGGGAATAAGGATAGGAAAGGAAGAAGTGAAATTATCATTATTTCCAGACGATATGATATTCTACATAGAAGACCACCAAAAATCCATTAGAAGACTGCTAGAAGTAATAACTAAATTTAGTAATGTAGCTGGATACAAGGTGACCACTCAAAAATCAATAGCATTCTTGTACACAAATAACAAAGTCACTCAGGGAGAAATAAGGGAAACCACACCCTTCACTATAACATCCAATAAAATGAAATACTTAGGAATCAATCTAACAAAGGAAGTAAAAGATCTATACAATGAAAATTACATTACTCTAAAGAAGGAAGTCGAAGAAGATTTCAGGAAATGGAAAGATATTCCCTGTTCATGGATAGGAAGAACAAACGTCGTGAAAATGGCCATTCCCCCAAAATTATTATACAGATTCAATGCAATCCCAATCAAAATACCACTTGCCTACCTCACAGAGCTAGAGAAAGCATTCCTGAAATTCATCAGGAACCAGAAAAGACCTAGAATAGCAAAGGCAATTCTGGGCAACAAAGGGAAGGCAGGAGGCATCACAATCCCCGACTTGAAACTATATTACAAAGCTACTGTGATAAAATCAGCATGGTACTGGAATCAAAACAGACCTGAAGATCAGTGGAATAGATTAGAAGATACAGACACAACTACAAACACACTTAGCCACCTCATCTTTGACAAAGGGGTCAAACATGTACATTGGAAGAAAGACAGCCTCTTTAACAAATGGTGCTGGAAAAACTGGTTTTCTATATGCTGTAAACTAAAACTAGATCCATGCCTATCACCATGCACTAAAATAAAGTCAAAATGGATCAAAGATTTGAATATAAAAACAGAGACACTAAACTTACTAGAAGACAGAGTAGGTAAAATTCTCGATGACATAGGAGTAGGCAGAGAGTTCATGCACAAAAATCAGATTGCACAGGAAACCCTTCCCAGAATCAACACCTGGGATCTCATCCTACTAAAAAGTTTATGCATGTCAAAGGAAATCTCCAACAGAGTGAAAAGAAACCCCATGAACTGGGAAAATATCTTAGTCAACTGTCCATCAGACATAGCACTTCTATCTAAAATATATAAAGAATTAAAAGAAATCAGGCCCTTAAAATTCAAGGACCCAATCCAAAAATGGGCATCTGAGATGAATGCACACTTCTCAGAGAAAAAAATACAAATGGCAAATAAATATATGAAAAAATGTTCAACATCAATAGCCAGATTTTGAAAACAACCCAAGTGCCCATCAATTAAAGAATGGATAAAAAAGATGTGGTATTTTTATACAATTCAGTACTACTCAGCTATTAATAAAGATTGCATTGAGACTTTTGTAAGTAAATGGTCACGACTTGAGACCATACTCATAAGTGAGATAAATCAAACCCACATGTGTATATACCATATTGTCTCCCTAGTGTTAGAAACGCAAAAGTATATATGATCCAAAATCTATAATAAATACTATGTAAGGGTAAAAACAGCTCAAAAGCAAAAGTAACTGGGAAGGGAAAAGGTGGGAAGAGAAAAGGAAAGAGGAAAAGATATAAACCTGTATATATGTATATGTAAGATAACTAAAATGAACACACTGCTGAATGTATTTGTTATTGACAAAGAACAATTAATACTCATATGATTAGATCAATTTTGCATGTCTATATCTGTTAATGTAAGTAACCATTTTAAAGATAACAATATGCAATATTGCAACCATTGTCAAGTTTCTATCATCCGGTTTTGTAAACCTGCAGTGTTATTGTTTTGTATTTATTCTAGTTGTTTGTTTGTCTCTTTTGCTTGTTGTCTTTGTTATATATGTCTTTCTTTTTTCTTCTTCACTTAAATAAAAAAAAAGTCTCAATGCAGTCTTTTTAATAGCTGAGTAGTACTCCATTGTATAAAAATGCCACATCTTTTTTATCCATTCTTTGATTGATGGGCACTTGGGTTGTTTCCAAGATCTAGCTATTACAAATTGGGTTGCTATAAACATGGGTGCACAGATATCACTGTGGTATCATGTTTTCAATTCTTCTGGGAAAATGCCCAGAAGAGGGATAGTTGGGTTGAATGGGATCTCTAATCTTAGCTTCTTGAGGAATCTCCACACTGACTTCCACAGTGGTTGCACCAGTCTACACTCCCACCAACAGTGGAGTTCCTTTTTCCCCACAGCCCCTGCAGCATTTGTTGTTGGTTGATTTTTTAATCTTGGCCATTCTTTCTGGAGTGAGATGGAATCTCAGCGTTGTTTTAAGTTGCATTTCCCGAATGACCATTGATTTTGAACGTTTTTTCATATATTTATTTGCCATTTGTATTTCTTTCTCTGAGAAGTGTGTATTCATCTCAGATGCCCATTTTTGGATTGGGTCCTTGAATTTTAGGGGCCTCATTTCTTTTAATTCTTTATATATTTTAGATAGAAGTCCTTTGTCTGATAGACAATTGGCTAAGATATTTTTCCATTTCGTGGGTTTTCTTTTCACTCTGTTGGAGATTTCCTTTGACATGCAAAAACTTTTTAGTAAGATGAGATCCAAGTTGTTGATTCTGGAAAGTGTTTCACGTGCAATTTGATTTTTGTGCATGAACTCTCTGCCTACTCCTATATCATAAAGTCAAAATGGATCACAGATCTGAATATTAAAACAGAGACACTAAACTTACTAGAAGACAGAGTAGGTAGAATGCAAACATTTAAATTACTAATCATGTCATTCTTCTTTACAAATAGTTCTGTGCAAAAGCAAACAGAGAGGTATAACAGAATTATTTATTGCTTCTATCATCACATTACAAAATCAGAGCCATAGTTTGATATTATAAAGTATAACCTACTTCATATTTCTCATTTTCTGAAAGAAATCTTAATTTTCAAATAATGGCAAACATTTCAAATGAAGGCACAGACACACAGTATAAGTGTGCATAAATTATTGACATCTCTTTAAATTGTCTAAAGAAACTTACCTTAAGAAAAAATTATATATATTTTTTTGAGGGGGGGTTCTTTTGTTTTCTTTTTTTTTTTTTTTTTTTTGGGTACTGGGATCGAACTCACAACTTCGTGCTTGCCAAAAATAATATATATTGAAGTCAGTAATATATATTGAAAGAAAGTCGATGTCATCTTATGATGTAGGAATGGGAATTTCTTAGTGTCCTAGGGTTTTGGTCTTGGGAAATGTATCACAGGACAATATTTAGATTGTAGAAGAAAAATGTTCAGATCAGTGAGGCAAAGTTCAGCTTTTCACTAGTCTCTACAATCTAGAATTAGCATGCTACAACTCTTGTGGGCAATAAAAAATAGTATAAGCAACAGAAATGAGCACATTCTAGATTCTACATAGTAGCATAAATATATATTCTGGCTCAAAGACAAAATTTTGCCAAAATTTCCCACCTCCCAAACCTCTGTCCTCAAAGTGAATCCTACTAACGTCATGGGAGGGAGGAAGAGGGACCTGCATGTCCTCAAATGTGTGCAGTCAGACTATGAAAGATTCTCTCTTGCAATAATTTGCTCATGGTAATTTGATTGCACTTTGTGGAGTGACAACTCTGTAAGACAGAGATAAGACCCCAGGCCACAGTGCCTTTAATTCACAAAGGTTACCTGATGGCCTTCAGAGATACTGCTGAAAGATCAACAGTAGTAATCAAATTGGAAAGATTATTCTTAACTTCATAGAAAGGATCTATTTCATTTTCTAAATAAAAATCTGCAGGACTTAGCAAAGTCAACTTTTCTGAAGGATTAGATTCTTTCTGTGGTTCTGTATTGAACTAATTTTCAAAAGGCTGTTTGATTTCTAAGTCACACTTTCTGCATGGTTGTTTGTATGTGCAATGATTTATCAGCTGCCATATGCCCCTCAGATAAATTTAAAAACTGTTCCCCATAAGAGGCAGAGCCTTATTTTTAACACAAATAATTGAAAAGGCACCGGGGCTCCCTGAGAGCTCTGAATGAGCCATTCCAAGAACACCATTTCCTGCATCAAGTCAATAAGAAAGCAGCATGAGAAATAGGTTCTGTGCAATATAACTTCGCCCAGGAACAAGTAGAGACTAGGTAATATTGGGAGAGTACTCTGTGTTTCTAGGAAAGAGGAAAGATCTAAACTGCTGTTCCCAAAGGAGTCCAGCATCAGAAGCACATCACATGTTTGTAGGAGATTTCGATTATCATAAGAAAATAGCCATTGCCTTTCTGATTTAAATCCCCATTTTGTTGCATGGTAACAACATTATCTCTGCTGACCAATCCACACTTATTCCAGTCTAACCTACAATGATAGGAACAATGATAACTACCAAAGCATCGGAATGAGTTTTGTTAGCAACAGCATTACAATTATTTTGAAATACACAGATACGCTTTATGTGACTCGCTCATTTCAGCTGCTCATAGAGGCAAACATGTACTCTAGACGTGATGAGGAGAATGAGCATTGGAATGAAAGTCTAATGTTTTGTAACAAAAAAACAAGAGAATGAGATTGTTTCTGCATGTTTAGTTATTTACGCAAAGAAAAAATGAAGCCAGGAGACAACTGGCAATTGGGGCAGGCCTAAGTGATATGTAGGTAACATGATTCTAAAGCTAAGCTCAAATAGCAGTTATTTTCAATGATTCAGGAGTATGAAAATCTGTAAATCATGGTTTATTGAGGATAATGCCTTGTACTATTTGTTTTGTTCCTGTCCAATTCTCCATTTTCCTTCCTGTTCTCTACCCTCCTTTTCCTCTTTCATGCCTGCCTATTTCACTGTAATTCTTATTACTGGCTGAGAAGTTTGTACAATGGAAGTACTGTGGGTGGAGTAAGAATAGGGTTCTTTTTCCTTCCTTAGGCTGAACTGTGACTTCAGAGATGCATAGTAGAAAAATTTAGAAATACAGTGTCCTAGTTCTAAAAGAATCACTTTGGAACATTTTCTGAGATCAGTTCATTAATAGTAGAGTTTATTAAGTGAAATTTTGTTAGCCTTGCTACACACTCTTTAGAATGTATAAATGAAATGACTTTTCAAATTTTTCAGGCTTTTTCCAAGATAAACTGGTAAATTATAACATTTTATGTTTGTTTATTTTTTGCATAGATAATGTCATCAAGATTGATTGACCAAGGAATTAACAAAATCATATCCAGCAGAGGTCTGAAAATGAAAATTTCCTACCTGTTTCAAATTAACTATGTTTTAAAATATACTATGCTGTCTTTAAAACTGTTGTAAATTGGACAGATGCATACTTTATTTTATAAAGTATTTTAAATTTTATTTTGCATTTTAACTGATAAATTCTTATGTATTTACTTACATTTATAATAAATCCATGGATATTTTATCATTTCTGAATAATTCATGTATGTTTATGTAGAAACAGGAAATAAAATAGATGACAGAAGGCATATTGCAAAAACTCCAGAGTGACTTCTTAGATATGTAAATAGATAGCTGAATTAATTTCTGACCATCACAATGATAAATTGTGTGCTTATTGCAAAGGTTTTAGGTCAAATAAACAAGTTTCTGTTTGCTCCACTTCTTCTTACATTTTTCCTTCTTTCTCATAAGTTTCATGTCAGATTACAAGAAAAATTAAATTGCTTCCTAGAATCAAAACTAAACTATTATAAATTGTATTTTGGCATGATTTTTCTGAGGCTCATATAAATTTCAAAAATAACTGTAGCTTTACATATTTATTTTATCAGTTAAATACCTTGCCTGTTTGTTGTTAATTCTCTACTACAGAAACAAAATTTTCTTACTCTTTTTCTAAGTAAAATATTTACTACTAAGTTATTTTTCCTAAAAAATATCCTTAAAATCAAATTATTAATAATGCTACCAGTAAACTATTACTAAAGCAACCAATATATGAATTATTTCATGCAGTATGCAATATCTATCTGCAGACAGCTCTGGAAGGCTCATAAAAATCATGTAGAATCATAGATATTCTACCACTTTAAGGCAAAGAACACTAACATATGAAATAAAGTGTTGTTTTTTAAGACATGCAAGTATAAATATGAGGAGAACACATGAATGTGTTTGCACTTAAAATTTTATAAGCCACCAATTTCTGATAAGGGGTGTACACATAAAGATGAAAACAGTACATTCTGTTCACCAGGAGCACACAGTCTTGGGTAAAAGGATCACATCTATTGTCACAGAATTATGTTCAGTGTTCTTTGGGTGACAACAGATAGTAACATTTAATTCAACTTGAGCTGGTCTGAATAGATTACTGAAAACCATAATCTTGAACTGACTCTTAGAGACTCAGTAGGAGTTTGCCAGGTTAAGTCTATAGAATTGGGAATGCAGGATTGTTTCTAAGCCAAAACACACACTGGAGCAAGGAAAGTGTGTTTGTTGCTGAAAGACAGTGGTATGAAGCAAAGCCAACAGTGGATTGAGCTAGAGAGTGCAAGTAATGGAGGACACCCAGGGACCGATTTTTTATCTAGTAAGGTATGAGTAACTGTTGAGGAGTTTCAGGAAAAGAAGTATTACATGGATTCCTTTTAAACAGATTTCTGGCAACAGTTTGAATACATTTGGGTGAAATGAAACAAGACGATCAGCAATTTATTTGTAACAACTGTACAGTAAGAGGCAATGAAGGCCTACATCAGGACAGAAAGACTAGGATTGGAAAAGGAATGTACAATTGATTAAGACTGAAGTGTAGACATGTTTAAATGATTGAACTTTGAGATGAAAGACACGGAGGTCATGAGAGGTTGACAGTGACTGGAGAAAGTCTGTGACCCTCAGCTGAAAGAAAGGACATATCAACAACTAACGCTGGGGGAGACCATTTATTTGAGGACAGATTAGAGATATTTATATAATTTCTTGTGTACAGAGACCTTTAGATCAGCAGATGAGGAACTGGGGTTATGAATTTATATGCTATTTACATATTTGTTAAATTTAGAAATATAACTCATATCTTTCAGTGGTGGTGTGTCCAACGCAAAGGACAATGAACAAAAACAATCTGAATGACAATGAGAGTTAAGTATCAGAGCAGGGAAAAAATGATCACATTCAAAGAAAGGGAATAAATGACAGGGTATCAGGAAAACCACAAAGTTTCAGAAGAAAGAGGTAGACCACATCATCAAACAGAAAATGTTTCAGCAACTCGAAGTGATGTGAAGACTCAGCAATGCTCAGAACATTTTTGATAAAAAGAAAATTGTAGAAGTTTGTTTATCGTTGAGTACTCTAGGAAATGCTTTTCACTAGTGCCACAGAGCCAAGACTGCTCTTTTTTCTTTACTAATTCTGCAATGTAATGTAGACAATAGAATCATGAGATTTCCCAAGGCCCTTCACTGTGAATGTTGAAACTGGCCCTTTCCCCTCTCAGTTTAAGTGAGCACAGTAGTGTATGTGTAATGTTCAGCAGACTCCTTTGACTATGGAAATCTGGTATAAAGTTGGAGTTAGAGTGAGATGTTCATCTCTGTATAAATTTAGGACTATACACTCCAACACACATTGCTCCAAATCTTTTTTTCCTTTTTGCTTCTTTCTCCTCAATGATGTTTCTTCTAAGTTTACTTCCCAGAACTGTTTCTACTGCAGTACTGTTCACTTAGTTCTCTTCCTGGTGGTTTGTGTGTGCTTTTCATTGTTCACCACCTGAAATTCTTTTAAATGAGTAATTCTATCCCCTTGAAATCTGGTGAGAGGCATAGCCTATGATGCTTTGTTACAGTTTATGTCTAGATATCACCCAAAGAATTATGTAGTCATAGGGGTTGGGCTTCTAGAGTTTGTGATTTATTCATAGTCCAGTGTTGAGGTTAAAGGCACAAGTGCTATACCCGCCCAAATGCAGGTCATCTGCATAAGGCACAAGGGACAGAAAGAAGCTTGTTTCTCTCTCCCTCCTGCTTGTTGCTTCCCTTCTTTCTGCCCCCCATAACCTTTCTCCTCTACCAAGCTACCCTACCTTAGAGCCAGTTGACCAGGGACTGAAGCCACTACAAACTGTGAGCTAAATAAACCTTTCCTCCCTTAATTTTGGTCATTGGGTATTTTGTGTTGGCAAGGAGAAAAAAGTAACTAAGACAGATACAATGGCCTTACGTGTGTATGGCATTGTGACCTTATGTGAAGCTTCTGTGGCAGGTGTATGAATGTGACCAGTGTATGGATGAAATGAGGGTCACAGTGCCATGGACACTAGTGATGGTGTCTGGTGTCTCATCTGAGAGTTACTAAGTATACAGTGTGCCATTGGGAGGTTGAACCAATAGAAGGCATTGGTGAATGTTTGGAAAGAGTAGAGAAGCTGTGCACAATATTTCTCTTTTGTCATCTGTCTCATGCAGCATTTCTTCCATGACTCTATCTCCTAGGATGATTCCCACATTCTTCAGCCGTTTAACTTTAGATCCAAGCAGATTTCCTTCTTTCTGTGCTCTGGTTCTACTCATAGTTCCTCCAGTCCCTGAGGTGTTAGTAGCTTCCCTTCACTGCTAATCTCTGGGCTATTTCACTGATCTTTTTAGAGGTTCAGCTCTTCCATCACTACCAAAATCAATCCACTATGTTCATAAGATCAAAAGATTTCTTGGATTTACAAAACAGGCTAAGGAATTTAACCTCCTTTAGAGCAAAAATGTATATCTGTGTCCCAGATACACTTATTCTGGACTTTAGAAAGGTTGCTGTTGTCATGATATTGAAAGAACTGGAACAAAGAGAAACTTCTGTGGCAGGTGCATAATGAGATGGGGGTCACAGTGCCATGGACACTAATGATGGCATTCAGTGTCTCATCTCAGAGTCTCCAGGTGTACAGTATGCCATCTCCAGTGTTTAGTGATAGCAGAAGCACTGTAGGACCATGGTTCTACACTGTAGGAGCATTGCTTCCTCCTCAGTGTTTCAGCCAGCCAGCAAATTCTACTCCCTATCTTTTCAATAAGTTCTTTCCTGAGAAGAGAGAAATGTTTTGTTTGCCATTAAAAACAGTGACTGATACATATTGAATCTTTGGAGTAACAGTAATAATGAAAGCAATAGAGACAAGAAAACAAGAGGGACGTAGTTGTGAGAAATAAGTCTCCCTCTGACCAGCTTAGACCATTTCAAAGCAATTCTGTTTGACAGCATCCTTCGATCCCAGATTTAGGGATAGCAATTTGAGATGTGCTGGGTCAGAGGGTGGAAAAGATACAGTGAGAGGATGTCTGTAAATTTTGTAAATTTCTCTAGACACCAACTTCGTTCATCCCTTCAGTGTATAGTCCCGTGGCCAGGATTTGTGCATCTACCTCCGGGGCTATTTCAGTGGGACTTTGGGAGTAGGTTTGGTCTTATTCATCAACTAAAATGTCACAGTAATGTCCAATTCCTGCAACATCATTCTGTCATTAATTTTGTACTTTCCTGTTTCCCTGATGGGACACTGAGCTTAACAGACACAGTATCACCTTGCTGTATTACCCAGGGCCTGGAGGAGAACAGGAAAGATATTAAACAAGTATATATGGAGTGCATATACGGATTTTTGAGAACCATATTGAGAAACTGTGCTTCTGTTTTATTTCTGAAAAATGCAATCATGAAATTAAGAACACTGTGTTTGGGAGATTATACTATGCTATTTATCAAATACTCTTAGCTTTCTTCAGACTTTCTACCTAAAATCTCTGTATAATATCTCCTTTATTCACTAAAATGTCACCTCTGGGAAAATTTCTTGTAAAGGGTAAGTTATTTCTGCTTCCATAATACAATAGTGTGTTGCACTTTTGTTGTTTTGAAAAGTTTTGTATCACACTGTAGTAATCTGTGTGAATATCTGTGTCTTCCATTAGCTTTGGAACATTTTAGTAGAGAGGTATGTACCTTTATTTATACCTGGACAGATTCCTGGCATGATTGCTAGCTCATTTTTTGGTTTTTATTTTTATTACTACATGTTTGCAGTACATAATGATTACATTCTTTGTGGGGAGTTGGTATTAGTTGGAAGGGGGTGATAATGGACAATGTTGATGAGCCTAATTTCTTTTACAGTGCAAGCAGCATTGCACATACACTTGCACTTTTCTAAAACCAGCACCTGTAGGTATTTGAAAATGGTTTTTACATTTAGCCTGTTGAAAGTGCACATTAAATATATTTGTTTTATTCTACTTTACCTTTTTCATAATACAAACTGCAATCTATTGCAACAACATCAAAACTGATATGGTAATGTTGCTACAGACATTCTTGCCATAATAAAATAGAAAACAAACTCAGATAAGAGAAGAGAAAAAAAGGAGAAAATAACTTGCTCTCTTGAGAATGTTCTACCTCATGTCTTTTTTTCTCCATAAGGTAAGGAATACACCTATCTGTGTTGAGATGTTACCCATTATGGAATGAAGATAGAAAAACGTTTAAAAAATAGTTTTGACTTGATCCCATTGAGGCATTAATGTCACTTCAATGAAATGCTTAACTTAGAATAGATTGTTGAATTTTTCTTCCCATGTTTTGTCAGATCATAGTCTTTTATTTGAACCTCTTGGGGTCAGATGACTTTTCAAATTTTAGAATATCCTAAATATTACAAAGTTAATGATAAGGATTTACTGTATATTGGAAAATATCCTGGCAGAATATGGGGTAGCATACCAGAGTTCAACATATTAATAATGTGGTAGGAAGTTGTATGGCTATTCAGAGTAATAGAGATAAGCATCATAGTAAATCAATGTCATGTCAGTTAAATTTTGCAGCCAAATGACTTTACCAATGAGTGTTAAGAATTATTTGCATATTGGAATTACAGAGTTGAATAAGGCTTTTAGTATGGCACTCTACATTATGTATTTTGTGAATGGAATCTGTCTTAAACTATATCAACACCAAATTTATAATAGAGCTAGTGGAAATCTACCAAGGCCAAATGAATAACAGAAGAGTAATAAGTAGAGGAAATGTGGAAGGAAGAAACATTGGCATCTTCCAATATTATAAACTAGAGAAATAATTTAAAGATTTAGAGATTTTGTACATGTCACATACATACAACACACACACATATACACATTTAAACACTCAATAAAGAACAGAATATACACTACATTAAAGCACATATAGGTATGATCAGAGTTGCTCTAGATCATATATGTATCAAGTTTGATCAATTGTGAGAAAAATGATACATGAAAAAATGACATTGCTCTTGACTTAATGCTTTTCAGGCCTAAAATTCCTGTAGAGAGATCAGATATACACGCAAGAAGCAATTGAAAAAGAAATAAAGGGACCTAAAGTACCTGAGCACAGTGGTATTTAGAAAACCTATGCTCACACTGTGGACTTAGTAAGTCAAACTGTTTCTGGCAGTTAGTAAAAGTCCAGTTTTGTTGGTAAGGCATTACAATGGAGATTTTTAATTTCCCATTTTTCACAGGATGGCCTACTTTGTATGCTTTAAAGTTATTGGAACAGATTTTGCTGAGAAAGAATGAAATTGCAATATAAACTTCCCTACTAAAATAATTTCAAATGGCTAGAAACAAAATAAACTCAGCTCTGAAAATGAAAAACAAGAGACAAAATATTGCTAAGCTTGTCATGAACATTTTATAAGTTAACATGGTTTCTTTTTACCAACAGAATTGTTTATACTATGCACACTTTCCAACAATGTACTAATCAAAACACAGGTGATAGTTCGCTCATTAATGTGTTTCATTATTAAGACAACAGGCTCCATCTACTAATTTTACCAGTTATAATTTATAATGCAAACGAAAGTTTGTTCAGTCACATATTTAGAAATGAGATTTAGCAAAGTTATTCTTGGTAATAGTGTTCTTATAAGACCATTTCCAAGTGATGAATTATAAATGCCCTCTCAATAGCTTCATTTTCCCAAAGTGACACCAGCAGCTAGTGCACAGGACATAACCAAATTCTACTTGATCCATACAGAGTAGTAACTCATGCAACTGGGATCCTGGAGACCATATGTTCCACAGATGTGTGTGATTTTCCCACAAATACATATCCGTTTCTCAGTATGTTTTACTGTGTCATTTCTTTGTTAATGCTCAAAAGAAAACCCTATGATATCACAGGGAATACAGGATGAACTTGAGAAAGATGGCAGATGGCAAAGGTTCTTCATATATTCTCAGAGTACCATAATTATGATTGATGATTGTTGTATATTTTAGACACTGCCTGTGAAATGTTTCCTCTGTCTTTTGAAAACTTCCTTTATTTTCTCTCTCCTTTCTCCAGAATATTTTGCTTTTTACCTTCCTTATTTTTCTATCGCTCCTGAATTCCATACTTCTTGTTTATCGATTTCCCTCCAAAGTTCATTATTAAGCAATTATTTTATAATTCAAAATTTAAAAACTACACATAAAACATATTCAGATATGCAGTGCACGAATTACTATAATTATGATGTTTATACACATTAATGCATCCATAGAATGTGTAAAAACTCTACCTGAGTTAGCTTTTGCCACAAGGAAAAATTAGTAATCATTGATTCATCAGATTCACTTTACTCTTTTGGCTAATAGTTCATTCCAGTTGTGTAATTATTGATCTAGCTAAAAAGAATGGAAATTCCTGTGCAGAGAGTTTTATTAAGTATTCTCAGATTTGAAATTTAGAAAAATACAAAAAGACCCTGATATAAAGAGACCGATAAGAGCAGGATAAACAAATATGAAGGAAATCTATAAATATTTTAGAAGTTTGAAATCACAGAAGATGTCACTGAAGACTGCCTCTCCAGAAGATTAAAAACAGAAATGATGGGGTGCTCTCTGAAGTCAGCTGATTAGACACTACCCCTGTTAACGATTTCCCAGTGGGAATGGATTCTGAAATGGTTGTTTTAAAAATTCTCCCTTTATCTCATAAAATACACACACACACACACACACACACACACACACACACACACACAGAGACACACACAAACACACACCATGCTGCAGCATTACATCAGATACAACATATCAAGAAACACTTCGCTATGCGTTAACAAAACAAATATGAAGTTGAACTGATTTTCTTTGTATCATAAATAATCCATATCTCTTCATAGAGTTATTGATGATTTCCAAGAAACTTTTATGCCAAGAATCGAAGAATTTAACAGGTGACTCACTCATAACAAAATGAAAAGTTAAAATATTTTTGAGAAGTATAATTAAGTACTGAATCTTATAAAAAAAGAAATATCTGTTATACTCATGTTTAATTATACAGATCACATGGAAAATACCATTTGAAAATTTCTATTCCTAGGTGTCTTTTAAATTTTTTTTAATTCTAAAAAGCAAAACAGAAAAAAGGATAGAAGTAATAAAGAATCTCAAAAAAATAGTAAGAAATCAACACTAGTTAATATATTGCATATTGTTATCTTAGAAGTAGTTGTGCAGGTTACAATATATAGGCATAAAAATGAGTCTTTTTTATATGAACTCAACACTGGGGTACATACTTCACAAAGGTTTTTTTTAATGATTCAGGAATTGCATTTAAATATTTATAGTACTGTAATGTATGGGAAAAGAGAAAGACAAAACTAGGAATACTCCTACAAAAATTTGACGTGAAATAAATCTCTGTAGAAAATAATAGCAAATGATAGAAATATTGAATTTGAACTTTGACATGGTCTGCTGGCAGCAGAGAGGGTACCCTGCAGCAAATAGAAAACTAAGTCTAATCCTAAATGAGAGTTCAATTGTAAACAAAGCTACACATGAAAGTGAAGAGATGTGGAACACATAAAAGGAGCAACAGAAATACACCATGAATGTTTAAATTTTAAAAAATGTATTAGAATATGAGACATTGATGTTATTCCTTCTCACAAAACCCTCTCTTGCTTGGAACAAACTTATCCCACCCTTCTTGCCACTTCTTGAAACGGTTCTGGAAACCTTCATTTGTGAGTCTCTTTATGAGGTGTGATCAGACCTGCAGAATGCCATTGCTGGATACTACCCAGTGAAAAGGGAGGCTCAAAAAAACACTGTGTCTTCATCCACCCTCTTCAGATCTGGTGCTGTGGTGCTTCTGGCTCCTCCCCAAAGTCAAAATGACCATGAAAAGTAAACGCTTTGCATCCACACAGGGCCTGGAGATGCCATGGCAGCACAACTGAAGGCATGAAGGAGGACTTCAGCACTGCTTCAGAAAGTGACAAGAATGATGAGACCAGTGTGAACAAAGTGTGTGTGTGTGTGCATGGGAGGGAGTATTTTGAGAGGGAGTAATAGCAATGTGTCTTTTACTGTAATAAAGTATTTAAAAAGGAAAGAGGATCAAGAGATGGAGGAAGGGTAGGGAGAGGGAATAAAAAAAAAAGAATTAAGATGAGCTATGTACCAACTTCCCTTGGTGAATGCAATCATTATGCACAGCAAATTACACAAAATTTTGAGCACTCATATTTTTCAATGAAACCTCCTAGATAACTTGCCATGGGAAACCCATTTGGCGGAGGGAAAAGATTGGTTATAATCTTAAACACTAACCCAAAAGGACAGAATTTAAGATTGAACACATAAATGTACATGCACACTAGCAAACAATTAGACAAATAATAAATGAAAATTACTGGTTATCAAACGGATCACTATGGTAAAAAAATTTTTTTTAATCTATTTTGCCTGGGATTTTGAAACCACAAAAAAGGGGTATTATGCATTACCATTGGTGATTAAAATTATGCCAGATAATAGAAGATGAACTAAAGTTCAACAAAGTAAAAAAATTATTTTCACAGTAGACTCGCTGGTGGTGGACTAAGAGGTATTCTCCCAATTGCGCTCTCAGCCAAACTCAACTTCATGATCTTCACCCAAAAATTTCACTCCTGTCCACTGCCTTTCCACCTCCTTACAACATTGCACTATCTTGGAACAATTCATCATCCTCACCCCTTCTTTTACTGAGCTCTGCCTTGTCTTATTAACCCAAATGAAATGTTTTTAGTTTTCTGTAGTTTTATATTCTAGCAGCTCAGAAGGAATATTCAAGACTGAACATTTGAAAAAGTTACAGTTACCAAAAATATAAGTTCAGAAGTCACTATATTCCCTCATTTTTTTCTTCCTTCATATTCTTACATATGGATAGACTCTTACTCCTCACTGACCCAACTGAGAAATGATTTAATAGTGAATATTGTAATTAATACACCATTTTATTTTTAAAAGCATCTACCTCATATCCTGTCCCTCTGATCTCCTATCGCCAAGAACAGTACCCATAATTTAGTAACTCTCAACTCTTAAATTAATTAGTATGCATAATCTTACTTTATCTTGGAGCTACTCCCATGGGCCGTGTTTCTCTACAATCATAAATACTGCATGTTTTCCCTACCTTGTTATCCACTACCCCTATTCCCCCAAATTCTGAACCAGTACAGAAAGAAGTTTTTACCATTGCTATTCACAGAAATGGAGATTCTGTGGTTGGACAAATATTATGAAATGAATTTCAACACTTCTTATTTACAAGAAGGACAGACATCAAAGTTTATTTTAGAGGAGATCCTCCCTCAAATCACTTTAAGAATAGCAAAGGAAGTGATTTGTGCTATAATATCTGACCTCATCTATGAAACTACTGTTTTCCTCATCAAGAAGACTGACTATATGACCAGTGTGAGTTTATCTAATTTTTTAAAGTATAGAAAGTAAACATATTACAAAGTTGGAAGCAACAACAGCCCAATACAGTAAGTTAATTTATAAACTTAAATGAGAAAAATGCATCTAACAATGTTTCATATGCTGAGTTGCTAATATCTTTTTCTCTGATGATGTTTTGATTATTAAAACCTTTTGCCTTAAAACTTATAATAGAAAACTGCAAACAAATATATAAATTTTAAGTGTGATTTATTTCACTTAGGAGGTTAATCTAACTCTACTAATGAGTTTTTTAATTTTTCCATTTCAGTCATCTCATTTTAGGTTACTAAATTAAAGTTATTTCCTTATATAAAAGTTCTTCAGAAGAGTTTTTTTTAAATATAGGTTAAGACTCATGTTCTTCATAATACTAAAGAGAAAGCAGAAAGAAGAGTAGGATAAAGTATGCTTAAAACATGAAAGGTTTGGAAATTATGAAGCAACTTGTAAGGGATTTTAAATCATACTATAAAAGGGAGAGTTGAGTTAAGAAAAATATTCAAATTAGTTATCCTATTAGAGATACAGTACAGGATAAAATGAACGATAAGAAAATATTTTATTCATCATATGCTAACTAAAATGTAAGAAGCTGAAATAATATCTTACGTACATGCTTCAGAGATAAATATTAACGAATAAATTTCCATATAGCAAGTAAGAGAAAATCTATAGCAGCAAATCAGGCTAAGGTTTTTTACTTTTTTCCTTTAATTTTGTCTGCTGTATGACTTCAATAAAATTAGAACTCCCTGAGCATTTTCCCAAGCTCATATTTTATAACAATTTCTAAGTGAAGAGCAGCTGGCAGGTTTCAAGGCCACGTTCACAAAGTGAATTTGTGCAGAGAGTCCTTGCCTACGCCTACTTTATCTTCAAAACAGAAATGAAGAGACATTTCTCAGAAGAAAACTACAAATGGCCAATAAATACATGAAAAAGTATCCCACACTGCTGACCATCAGAGAGATGCAAATGAAAACAACACTGAGATTCTACCTCCCTACAGAAAGCATGGCTATCATCGAGACATAAAATAATAACCAAGGCTGGTGAGGCTGTGGGGAGAGGGGAGTCCTTCTATATTGTTGGGGAGAATTTTAACCAGTAAAGCTATCATAGACAACTAAGTTAAACAGAAATTAATAGGCAGTCAGAGGAGGGAACAAGCCCTGGAAGAAGAGGCTGGAAGCAAATTTGAAGAGAGCCAGACATCAAGATGGAGGTACAACAAGGGCTGCAAATTTCCACAGGGAGAAACAGCAGCTTGCTTACACTGTAATTAGCACCACCAGATCCTGTGAGCCTAGACAATAGATCAAGCACAGCAGTGGATGATCATGCCTTCACACATACTCCCAGGAGCACCTTCATTCCTTCTACATTAAAGGCATAATAAGCTGAAGTTAATGATGTTCACTGATACAACCTTACTATGCACTTTATTTCCCTATTGGATCAATGTTAGCTAAATGACTATATTTGACATCCTATAGGTCAGGGATGGTGAAGCTTCAGAACTTTCAATGATACAAACAGCCAACTGCGGGACTCACACCATGGGTTAGCCACCACCGCCGTATAGATCGATTGTAGTTTAAGACACAGCTACTCAAGTCCTGATTTTGGGGTATAAAATATCCTTGGACAAAAATGTCTCACTGGTTACCACGTTTAGGAACCCTCCTGTCTCTCAGAAGTTTTCTCTCAGAACTTATTTATTCTTAACCTCTTATGTCCCTAAGTCCATTCTTCAGTATCAGAACACATGAACTTGGTATGTCTAATATCTAACAGGTTTGGAGTTTCTTCCGTGTGATAAACCCACTATGGAAATCGAAATAGAGAGTCCTCAAAAAACTGAAATTAAAAATTCCAGTTGACTCAGCTATTTCTCTTCCAGGTAGCTTCCAAAAAGAGTTAAAAACCTCATAGTATAATGATCCATGCACATCCATGTTTATAGCAACACAAGTTATAATAGCTAAATCTTGAAAGCAATTTATATGTCCATCAATAGGTGAATGAATAAAGAAAATGTGGTATTTATACATAGCAAAGTACTAATCTGCCACAAGGAAAGAGAAACTTGAGTCATTTGCAGGAAAACGGGTGTACTTTGAAACCATAATATTAAGTGAAATAAATCAGACACAAAAGATACCATATGGTTTCTCTTCTATGAGAACCCCAAATTATAAATAAAGACCAAAATAAAAGATACAGCAAAGAAAGTAGGGAAATAGATTTTGTTCAGATGGGAAGGGAATCAAGAGTTGGAGGGAGGAGGGGAAATGGGACAAAAAAAAAGAAGAGATGTGCTACGTGCATTCACCAACTTACAAAGGAAATGTATTCAGTATGTAATGCAAACAGCAATGATTAAAAAAATAAAAACTGAGAAAAGTGAATCTGTAGAATCTATTCGTCCCACATATGGATAGAATTTTACTCTGTACTGGACTAGCAGTGAAGTGTATTAGTACTCTACATGGTAAATAATGTACCATTTTAAAAAATATCTATCTCACATCCTATCCCTTTTTGTCTCCTATTACTAAGAATAATGTGATCTATTTGGTAACTCTCAATTCTTAAATTAATTAGTATTTGTAATTTAATTTATGATTTGTAGAAGGTCACAAAGTATTCAATCAATATTTATGTGGCAAACTTTATGGGATTTCATTCAAAATAAATTCTTAATTAGGTTTTATTTGAAATCCCTAAAAGGAAGCAGGCTCAGTGGTAAGAACACAGAAATCAATAAAAGACCAGTAGTAATTCTTGATTAATGAAAGTAAGAAAAGCCACTATCATTATCCTAGGATCTTGAATCTTGGCTTTGACCTGGACAAGTTTTGTCTGGACAGTTCACTAGTATTATTAAAATGCAAAGCTCAAATACCACTATTCCTTGGTATCAATGTGCACTTGATTTATGTGTGCTTGATTTAAACTTTGCATGGGAGATTGCAAACATGTTTTCTACAGTAAGTTTTCAAAGAGAATAATAAAAATAAAAATGCATTAGGTAACATGCTTATTACCATGCGGCATTTTACAAGTACTATATATCATATCATTCAGATTTGGTTATAGAATGAATAAAAATTAAAATGTCATTCCAATCAATATCTTGTTTATTTTTATACTCCCTCTTGCACTATAAATAGAATAGTTTTTGGTCATGGTAGAGTCTTCTAAATGTTTTAAAATTAGAATCTGTTTATGGAGTAAAAGGTCATTTATTATAAATGGTCAGATATAAAGAGTTTTTATGGGCTGTGTCTATGGGACCGAGAAATAGAGTTATCTGGAAAAAAATCAATGAAAAAACATTTTCCAAGCAGGCTGACCGGGAAACAACTTTTGTTTTTTATTGTCATGTTGACTGGGAAATCAGAACAAACTGGGAGACGACTTCTCTATATTCTGCTTTGGGGCTTTTCAGTTGAAATCTGCAAATTATAGTTCCCAGACCACCTGTAATTAGGAATTATTAAAGGGAGTTTCAAAAATGCCAAGAGGGATCCCTTTCTCTTCCGACTTCCATCAGCACCAGTCCTTCAGGAGAGATGGCTGTGGTCTCCTCTTACGGACCCCAGAACCAACAGCAGTTCCATACATCTTCTTTTAGAAATCTTGGTACCACATTAAGTTTCATACCCAAGCAGCTAAAATCAAGTTACAGCATCTCTTTCCTTTTCATAAAGCCCTATACAGCTTCTTCCTTTAGTATTGTCTCTGGTTTATATCTCTTCTCTGTTGTTTCTTTTCTAATACCTGAATACAATACACAATCCTTCTAGTTAATTCCCACTGTTTGAAATATGAAGATGGTTCTTGTTTGCCTGACTGGTACTTGTATGATAGAATTTTGTTAGGACAAAGGTAGCAGATATAGATACCACCATATATATAATATATATATATATAATATGTATATATATGTATATGAAATATACATATATAATATATATAATATGTATATGAATATATAATATATATAATATGTATATGAAATATATATTATATGTATATGAAATATACATATATATATAATATATATAATATGTATATGAAATATCAATGTTATACACAGTGTGGGTGATAGTGTTCTATTATGAGGTTGAGGAATCAAACACGTTCTCTCTTGGGGTCAACAAACATTCATTCCATACAGGTCAAGATCACTGTTTTAGGCTTTGCAGAATCAAAGGCAACTCAGTTTTCTAGGCAAAAAGAACATTATGTAGGTCCTTATACTAAAAGAAAGAAAAAAAATCTATCAATTTTTGTGTTTATGGCAGCTAAGAGTTTATAAAGTTCTAACATCAATTTCTTATAATTTTCACAAGTTACTGAATATTATTCTTCAGTTCTTTCAAACTTTAAATTGAAAATTTTATTCTTAGCTCCCACTTCCAACAGATAGTAGAACAGATGTGGCTACATGATGTTCTGATCCCTGTTCCTTAGTTTTGCTTCACCGTGTCCCAAAACATTGACTTTCTTGCTGTGCCTTAAGATAGCTTAGCAAAACTCTTCATATTCCAGCCAGCAATACAGAAAAACATTTCATTAATCAATATTTTGCATATTCTTGAACTTTATATAAATAAAATCTGTGTTGTTTATTATCTCAATATTATTTTTGAAAGATTCATCTATTATGTTTATGAACATAACTTAGACCATTACTTTTTGTTTTTAAACAATATTCAATTATATGAATAAACTACTAAGTATTCAATAGTGTTGATAGTCAACTGAGTGGTTTGCAGTATTGAAATATTCCAAATATCATTTTCTATCCCTATTAAGATTTCATAATTTCTATTCATCAGTCACCAAGTTTATGGACCTTTTCCTTTTCATCCTTATTCTTTCATTAAATTCATCCAGTGAGATTAATTTCAAATAAAATTCATTTAAATTCTACAGTAAATATTCACTTCTTTCTCATAATTTGTTTTTAAGCAGAGATTTACTGTCCTTTCACTTATTGCAAATACTTATTTTTCCTTTTTTGTCATTAGCACGTTCAATATTTGTTATTTTATTATAATTCTGCCATTTTTCACATCCTGACATTGACTATAGTTGATTTTCTTCTCCTTTGATATGCATCACATTTTCCCTATTCTTCTTATATCACGTAATTTTGTGCTGTGCTGAGGAAGTAACAGTAGGGAATCTTGATTTTGCTAAATGTCTCCAAGAACTGCTACATAGATTTTAGGAAGCAAATAATACGATTAGAGGCTAAAACTCAAGTCTCTGTCTTATCAGAACTGGATACGAATCTAACTCTCAGGACCAGAAAGTTTCTTTTATTTTGTTTTCTTGGGGGTGGGGCATGGTTTTTGGTTTTAACATGCATAGCTGCTGTGTACAGATAGCAATTATACACACAGAGTACAGACTATATCTCTATAGTTTCCCCTCCCCAGGAAACTTCTCACTCTCCAGCACAGGTGATAAGTTTGGTTTTTACATTTAAAAAAATAATTAAAGTTTTAACTGTTTCAGCTTATGTTGAGAAAGTGACCAATTCACAAAACTTAGACTCAACTGTGCCGGTGCTTTGCTTTGAGTTTCGGCTTCCTGCCACAGTCTCCTTGCTTATGTTCACTCTCTGGAGTCTTCAGCAACTGGTTTTCAGCATTGGCCCAGTATCATTTGTATTGTATTTGGGATGATCTATGCATAAGATGCTTACTCTGTCAAGGTAATAGCCTAACACCTCTAATTTCCTTTTGAATACAGTCTTTTGCTTATCTATCAATAGCATCCTTAAATTTGATATTCCCTTTCATTTCTAAAGATTTTGTTGTTTACTTGTTATTGGAATAAAGAATATATTGATAACAATCATCCTATAATTTTGACAGTTTCTCATGCTCCAATTGTGGTTTTCAAATCCACGTTTTCTTGCTTCAAGCAAATTAGACATAATGATTTTATATTCTGAATGAAAAAATTCCAATGTCAAGAGTTCTTAGAAACACAAATACAAATATTCATTTTTCGGTGCCATATCAACCTATGATACATACTTTTCTGATACATCTCTTCTTGTGATTACTACTCCCTTCCTGCAAGAACATTCCCCTTTCTCTACTACTAAATATCTTGAGAAAGCAGTCCTCCCTTTACCATTACCCACTTCATTTGAAATTGTATTCAAACCATTTCAATAATGCTTCACTCCTTACAAGTCCTTTTTTCATCTTAAATTTACAGGAAACTTATGTCACTAATTTTTCTATCTTTGAAAATCTTTCTTACTAATCTGGGTTTTTATTCTTGTCCTTTTTGAAAATGCCAACATTCTTCAAATTTTCAAATTTTATTGTCAAATCCATCCCTGTCACCATAATTCTCTTCATTACCTCACTTAGTGGTCTTAACTTGTGATTCAAAGTACTACCTGCATGATATTAATTCATGAATTTATAACCCAAAGTGCCTCATTTTTTAGAAGTCATTTAAGCAATAATTGTCTAAGGCATTCATTATTTCTGCTTTTTTAAAACTAATTCACAGAATACTTTTCAATATTACTGTCATCATTGTATTTCACAAAGTCAACACTTATTTAGTCAGTTAATTTGCCTATTTAATTCTCTGCCCTTGATGCATTGTGAATCTTATTAATTTTATTGGTAGAATTTAGGTATACATAATCATCATATTCATCACAGGGAACTTGTACCTGCATATTATATATCTTGGTTCCTCTTTACCATTCCCCTCCCCCCTTCAACCCTTCTTCCCCTCCTTATTTACAAAGTTTTGTTTCCATTTTACCATTTTTTTCTCATTTTTTTCTTTACTCTTCCTTTCTCCACCCTCACTTACTTTAACTTCGCTTTATGTCTCCACTATGCTGCTCAGAGACTATTTTTCATGGAGTAGAAAAAACTGATTAGAATCACGGTATTCAATAATTCAAGCCCCAAACAATTCTAACTGATTCACTTGAGGCACTCTCAGTTCTAATTCGAGTAGACTCACCATTAATTCATAATCTCTTAGTCAAGACTTTGTGTCTTCAAGGAATAGAAACATAGCCAGGCAAGTTCACATAAAGGAGAGAGTACAGGAATGGCATAGGATCCAACACCAGAAAAACAAAAACAAAAACAAAACAAACAAACAAACAAAAAAACCACATTTACCTCCCATTAAACCTGGAGATAGAACATGAGAAACTCAAAGATTGAGGCAGTTTCTCAAAGTTTTCTTTGCTTCTCATCAGGAAACACAAAATATAGCTCCCACAGTCTTGAGCCTATGAAATATTTCTACTAACTTGTGCCTACAACCCACATTGGTGCTTTACTTTCTTCTAAGTTTTGAAAGTTAGATTGATTAGCAGCTAGCCTACCAGTAGAATGACTGCACTTAGGCTATATTCAAAGAAGGTGTTGTAAATTAGCAGACAAAATGTGTTTGAGAACACATAGGATTTCCCTGTTTCTGAGGTTTTGCTTTCATTGTGTGTATTTCACCCTACTCCTCTGACCTTCAGTTACTCAAGACTACTCAACCTTCCTGGCCCTCCACAAAAGCCATATGCACTTTGGAGTTTTGCCTGATTCCTCTATTGAAAGTAAACTCTTTCTCCTGTGAAACTGCAATAGCACTTCCTCTCAAGAGCTCCTATGCCAAGTCTTATCTCCCAAATTCAGGTAAAAGCAGACACTGTAGCATTCACCAGCAATGCTTAGGTCGGTACAAAGAACACAGTAACTGCTTGATAAATGTTTGCAGAATGGCAAGTAGGAGTCTAAAGGATAACTTAAGGCAAGAATTTCTTCCAAAACTTAGACTAAGTGTTGTTCATTTTGTCCATAAAATACAGCACATATTGTCATACATATTCTCAGAAGAGAGAAAAAGTGATGGACAATAAAACATATCTAGGGGCTACAGATGTAGCCCAGTGGTTGAGCAATTACCCAGCAAGCACGAGTCCCTGGGATCAATCAACAGCACTATCCAAAAAACAAAGCAAAACAAGACAAAAGACTAAAACCAATTCAGTCGCAGTTACTGTCCTGGTGCTAGGTAGGAGGACCAAATGATAGATTTACTGTCAAGAAGAAATAAATAAATATGTGTCCAACAATTCACTGTGGATTTAAGAGAGATAGAAGGCTATGCTGACCTTACTTCTGTAAAAAACTTTTTTTTTCCCCTAGCAGTAACACTTTCATTAGTTAACCACTGTTTTACCCTGACAACTGTTGAACTCTGTTGGATTGCTACTCAGTATACCACCTTTTGGAGAGCAAGGCAATGTGAAATGCAAACCAGCAAGATAAGATATGTATTGCAATATCTTTGTCTTGTAGTATTTCGAATTCTAAATGGTGTACACTTACTATTCAGATCACCCAATGGAAGTTTCTCTGCTATGAGGGGACCACAGTCCATCAGTGAGTAAGGTATCTCTGCACCAAAACGCTAAGGCTCATTAAAATACTAACATGACAACTATTATTCCACTTGAGAATGGGGACGCAAAACTTGTGTCTACTTGAAGACGGTGGCTCAGTTCCTCCAGGGTGCCCAATTCACAAGAGTGCTAGAGTTTGATGAAATATTTTATTGACTTTAGGGATTAATATTTCAACATGACTTGGTCTCTGCTGAGTTTACTGTGCTTATTCTGGTACTGCATCTGAAACGTTTTTGTTCGCATGTAGGCCCCTCTCTAGTTTTCCACATTGGTTTATATTTCTCATATATTTTTAATAATATTTTTGAATGTAACATTGATTTGTATTTGCAGTCTCTGTGCTGCTTTTTCTGTGAGACATATGTAGTTTTCTTAATGCTACAAGTTGGATAAGAGACCCCTAAGGCCTATGCATTGAAGCATTGGTTTTTGGCCCACAGCATTATCAGAAAATGATGGAATCTTTAAGAGATAGGGTCTAGTTGAGGTTTTCCAGTCACAGGGGGGTGCCCACTTGAAGGGCATATTGGGACTCCAGCCACTCCCCTGTTTCTGTCTGTGCCTACCAACTGCCACAAGTTGAGCAGCTTCCTCTGCCATAGACTCTCAGCATGATGTTTGCTTCTCACAGGCCCAAAAGGAACAGGCCATGGACTGAAACCTGTGAAATTGTGAGCCCTAATCAACCTTTACTAGTTGACCATCTCAGGTCTTTTTGTCACTGTGATGGAAAACTGGTTAACACGCTTCTATGAAGTTAGTCTTTCACAGTTTCATTTCTTCTCCTAGATAGTCTGAATAAATTGTACATTATTGTCTCAAATAGTTTTGCATACATTTGTTTGTCCTATGCAAATCAGAGTTTTCCTCCACTGAATTATATTAGGTCCTTGTGTTTTGCCTAGCCAACATTTCACCAGGAGATTCTTTTAATTGAATTATTTCCAGGCTTATTTTTAAATGAAATTCCAATGAAACAATTTCTCTGACTTTTTCCTGAGTAAATGCTGTGATTTTAGTCAATCATATCACCAAAAACAAACTTTAATCCCATGTCATCCCCTATTAGCCCCTGGAAATGTTCTTCTTCCACCATGAGCATGAAACATCTGTAAATTCAGGTGTGCTATGCAAACACAGCTTAAAAACATCTTTTAGTGATGCTCTCTTTCTCGCTAGATTACCATCATCATTCCTCTCATACACACACAGCCTCTTTTCATATGGTATTCTGTGCATCTTTTCCTTGGTTGTATACGAAGAAATAGCATTTTATTTATCTGAGTCTATGCCTGGCTTTTATGAGTTACCAGTGCTATGCACAAGATATTATAAAACTATCCGTTAAACAAAAACATTTTGGAAGAAATCTACCCTTTGCCTAATACATTGTGCTTGTAAGGTGGCTGGGAGGATATTTAAGAGAGCATAATAATTTTAAATCTTTCCCATAAAATAGTGCTAAAAGTCTTGTCATTTTCTCTAAGCTTAGTGTACATAGGTCTTGGTTAAATATAACATCTTTTCCACTATTAATATATAAAGGTACCAGTGAATCTTTAAGGGACATAAAAAGTATTTCACATTTCAGAATTAATTATGTTACAATGCTACTGTTAACTGTGTTTAGTCCTACTAAATGTTTTAGTTGAGTCGTTGTGTAAACCTAAATGGATGCCAAATAGAATATTGGAATACACCTTAAGAAATAAGAATTCCCTGGTGTTTTGTTGACTCACTGGTTTGGGTCACCTCTGATGAGTTCAGCTTGCCCATTCTTGTATTGGTACCTTAATATCCTGTTTTGAAACATCTAAACAGGGACTGGGGTGGCACTTGCCTCGCAGAAATGAGGCCCTGGGTTTGATTCTTAGCATCCAGCAAAAAAATACACCCTACATCAAAAACTTATTATCTTCATTTTCCATAGTCTTGCCTTCAACAAACTCTAATAACATACACATTCGATTCACTTGTTTGTGACATTTGTCTCATTTAGTTGGAAGACTTGGGAGTATATGAATTAGTCTTATATTCTTTGTAGACTCAACTAATAACTGGACAACAAAATGAGTTAAGTATGTGTTATAAGCATAAGTATGAATATATTGGAAAGTTAATTATAGGTCTATTACCTAAAATATATGCATAGACTATTTCAGTGATCTTTTTAAATGCCACATTAGAAGTACTATGACAATAAATGTCAGTGTGGACTGCTAGTTCAGGAATGATTTCTGATTTAAAAATGAGACCATTCATCCTTGTCACTGCAAGGTAATTAATGTAAATTCATTTGCATATTCTTGGCTTCTTTTTTTTTTTCATTCTTTAATCTTGTAATCACTCCCAGTAGCACTCTCAAAAGGTGACCTTACAGAGTGACTAGCATCTTTGGTTAGAATAATGGAATAATTGTTTGTTTATTAGTGTAGCATTTGAATAAATAAACAATATTGTAAACTAGAAGAAATATTTTTCCAGCTGGAAAATTAGTGGACAATGTTCATGCATGTCATACAATGAATGTATTAAACTGTAACACATATCTGAATTTTTAGTGAAAACCAGTGTTTAACAATTGACTGTGGCAAAGCATTGCTTCACCTTCTATTTTCCCTTTGTTTTGTTTTGCTTTGTGTATTCTTTCATCCTGAAAATGCTTATCTATACCTTAAGTTTATCCCTGAGCTTTAATAATATCTCTTGCTATAATATTTCCTGTTTCCACAGTGTCTGCAATCTTTCATTCTTTTCTTCTTTCTCATTTCTTTCTGCTTGTTTTCATTTCCTATGATGATTTTTTATTTTTTCTGGCTTCCTCCATGTCACCTGTAACATCTTTTTCTTCTTTTTGCTGATTCATACCCCTTGTTATAATTTGCAACCCTTCTCCTCTTTCATGTAGCCTTTTCTAATTCATCCAGGCCTATGCTACCTCATAGGCAATAATCGAACTATTTTATAACAAAGGGATCCAATTGACTTTATCGCTCTTAATTCAGTTTCCTGCTACATCCAGGGTGATTCTTTCCCCCTCGGTTTGCTGATCAGATCTACATATCAGTCACCCACAGACACACCCAGAAGTGTGCTTTCCCGACCTGTCAGGTGTTTCTTAATCCATCCTACTTGACATTTCACACTGCATGATTAACAGCCATAATGCATGGTTAGGACTTGTTTTCAATGCTATTCTCTGACCAAAGACTACTGTTATAAATTGTTCTTGAAAGTGAAGTATCAATATGTGGCTTTATATTGAAACTTGATTTAGCAAATTACAGCACGGAAGAATTATACTGAAATAAAGTAGTCACCTGAAAACTGGTACAACATTTTAAGAGCCAGGATAGCTTTTAAATAATTAAAGATTTAGTTACCAAGGCAGCCATATGGGGCTTACTGCTGGGTGGGAGACCTCATCTCCACTTTATATGGTGAGAGGTTGATTAACCCAACCTCTGTCATAAAACTAGCAAGATATAGCTGGAACGTCAACCCAGTTTTGTCTCATTTCGAAGCCTGTGCTCTAAATAATCAGCTATGTATAAAGAATTTTCCTTTTCATTTCTATTGCCAAGATTTGAATGGCATGAATTATTATACAATTTTTATCTAAGACAGGGTTATATTTGTAAGGGTCTGGTTTACATACAGGTGAAACCAGTAGAGGTTGTATGGATGAATATGAAGAAAACCCTTCCTAAAGTAGTCCCCTGCCACTACTTGCTCACTAGTAAATGAAATGCAACCATTTGATAGTCCTCTACTGCTGCATAAGTAAACGTGATTTAGTTTAGAAATTGTCTCCAATGCATAATGTATTCTGGGATAAATGCTAAAGAATGCTCCATTCATGCAGAAATACCACATGGGAGTTAACTAACCAGTATCTTTCCAAAGTAGGTCCATGGAAACGATTCTGAAGTATGAGTCAGAGACCTGGGTTTTTAATCTACCTTGGTTGCTTATTAACTTAATGGTATTGGTTATATCACTTAACCTTTCCAAGTCAAGTTTCTTCAGGAGTGGAGGTAATCAGAGTTTTCTGAACATAGCTCAGAGTTAGTACATAATAAATACTCCATGTAGAAATTCGAGCAAATACATTCTTAAAGCTAGGCACTCAATCATCATGTAAGATTTGTTTTCTCATGTGGAAGGGCTAAAGATTCATATTCCATAGAGTAAAGTTTTACTCAAAACCCTGAAATAAAAGGGGACAGGAAAGGATATTTGGGTGTCTTACATCAGGATTAGGATCACAAAAATCATAAACAGTGCTAAAAAGTAAGTAGAAGAAAGATTTCAACCATTTCACAATTTCTTTCAGATGCTCATGAGATTTAACACCTAAAAATGAAAGTAAAGCTAACTGAGCAAAAAGTAAAACCCAAATTTTTATGTGTTGTCTATAGCTAATTCTTTTATTTACTTCAAAAATGAGGGTTGTCTTTAAGTGGAAAACATCACTGCATACCGTTTATAAATATAAATCAATTCCAAGATATAGAGTAAGTTGGTTAGAAGGAAGAAAAAAATGAAAGGGGGAGGGCGAAGGAAGAGAAGGCAGAAAGGAAGGATTTAAACAGGAATCTATTAAATATGCAGTTTCTCTTTGAGAGCCACTGCTGTGGACTCTGGCTTTAAAATTCTGCTGTCACATTATTCCTCCTGGCTCACGGAATTTTACTCGCCAGCACACACTCTGAATGCAGAGTCATTTAGGAATCATCCATTCATATCTTGGAAAGCAAATAAGGTCAGAACATTTTCAGAGTCCTGATAAATTATGACTACCACCTTCCTTACCAGTCGTCTCCACTGAACTGCTGAATGAATTTAAATTAATCTCTGTCAGTTTTAACTCTTAGTAGATGTGACCCTTAGGCTTTTCTTCAGGAAAAGTCAGTCACAGCAAAATAACTTTGCTTCATTAGTAAATAGTAATTACTTGAGAATTTCTTGCTGCTGGTTATAAGTACTGACTCCTAAATATGCTGAGGGCATAAATCATGAAATAGTACAAGGGTTTCCTTATACTTTTGTTTCGGCATATAACTGAAGCTAGTGCTAATTTTGAGGAAAACATGCACATCACTGGCATTTATACATGTACTTGGTGGTTTTATTTTAATATCCTACATATTTCTGAAAGTTAGGAAATATTCTCAATATTCCTAAACATTATCAAATATTAGAAATATTGCTTTGCAAACTCATTATTTTAGTCAGGAGAAACTATTTTATCATCTATCATACTTCTCATGTTAGTATTATTATGATATAATAATGTATTGATTAAATGTAATTTTAAATGTTTCCAAGTATATATATTTATAAACTTCTGCATTACTTTTTCTTCCTAATTTCAATGGAAAAGCTTATAAACCTAAATGCAAAACTATCTTTTATCTCTCTCCCAGTTTTGGCCATAGGAGTGGTACTCAGATAGAGAAAGTAAGAACTTATCCATAGGTAATAAGAAATGATGTCAGTTGTGGTAATCATTTGATATACATACATATCAAATGAAATATATGTGAGACATGTGTATGATCACATTGCAGACCCTGGATAAATTCAACTTACTGCCAATTGTGCTTTAATAAAACTGAAAAGAATAAAGTAAAGTGCATCTATTACAGTAGGAAAAAGCAAAACTCAGGCACATGACCATAATCTCAGCACTTTAGGAAGCCAAGGCACGAAGACTGAAAGCGCTAGCCCAGCCTGGGCAAGAGCCTTAGCAAGACCCTCTCTCAGAATTTGAAAATGTGGATTAAGGATGTAACTCAGCCAAAGGTAAGGACCTGGGTTCAGTCCCTTGGTTAAAAAAACAAACCAACAAGCAAAAATGAACAAACAAACAAAAAACCAACAACACCCTATCCTACCCAAAAAAGAAACCTATCCAAAGAAATGAAAAACAAACAAACCTATCAACCTATGAAAGCATGCAGTAATATATAATATATTATCAATATTCCAATTTTATTGGTCAATTAGAATAATTTTGTTCTTGGGAAGAACAAACAAATACATATTGACAGCACAGTGGAAAAATCAGAACTTCATCTGAAATAAATTAAAATGAGGGTTATTTCAAGTTCTTGACTATTCCAAATAAATTTGTTGTGAGAGTGCATGAACATGCTTTGTACAGGCGTAGGGCTCATAAGTCACAGACGTGTGAGTTATCTGAGAAATTGCTTACATTTAGAATACAAAACGACTCCAAAAATTTGTCAATGTCATAACAATTATATCTTAGTATGACATTTGTTTCACATTGAACATAGTCCTGAAATTCTGATTCACTTTAAAGTAAAAGGGAGTCTACAAATAAAATCAAATTCATAATTGCTTTGTAGTCATATGTGCACACATATGTATTGTGCATGGTACACAAAGAAATGTATGGTATCAGTGTATTATGAAGCTGCCTGGGTCATTCTTTTATGATTTTGAGGGTTTTTCCATTTTGATAGAAAATTCGAATTAACACACTGGATTACATAACATATGACTATATCATTATGGCAAGTTCTCTGTGATTTTCAGTTTTCACAAGACAGATTTAAAGATGTTAAGGGCTCAGTGATGAGGCTCACTGCTGTACTGCTTACCTAGATGTATGAGGACCAGCTTTTGATCTACAATACCACAAAAATGAACAAAAAATAAATAAAAACTGATTAAAATTGACAGTCTTGAAAGTGTTTTTTGCATGTCAAGCTTATTAATATGTAAGTTTTTTGCTAAAATTTGAGCAGCAGGAGGATTATCATTTTTAATAGAAAACCTATCCAAAATTTATTCAAAGCCATGAAATTCCCTGAACTAAAGTGGTACCTGGTGTATGTCATTTTCCAGAAAGTATGATAGTTTAAGTGAATAAGAATATACATAAATTACTGACAAGAACAGTAAGGAAAATGCCAGTCATAGAAAAGTTAGCACTTATTAAATTTCCATCCAAGGAATATTTCTGGCATTTTTACATAAAGGCCTTTGGGCACTACTGAAATCACACCTAAGTGGTGACTTTTACTCCTCTTTTTTCCCCAACGGTGGTGGTGAACCTATGGCACATGTGCTGCAGTGGGCTGTTTGTATTATACTGAAAGCTCTCAAAGGTTCAACATCACTGCTAAGGTTTGCTGAATATATCTCTCAAAAGGGATCTTTCACTACTCTAATAAATTCATTTCAGCTTTGAACATTTAACTGCAAGTAATAGGCAACAGAAATTGCATAATGTGTCTTCTACTAGTTACCCACAACCCACGTTCAGTCTGGTGTCTGAAATAGTATAGTGAATTGGTAACTGGTGGTCAATTTAAACACCAACTGAACTGAATCAGCATAGTGCTGAGTGTGGATGGCCCACCTGAGGACTGTTGCCAGCATAAAACAAGACCCAGAGAGAAAGAGTAGCGATGTGGGTTCTGCTAAGTGTTGTTGTTTGGAGCCATTGGTTCTCCCGGAGGAGCTTCCCTGATATGAACTTGGCTGTTATCATCAGAGGAGCTCGGGATCTTGTCGCTGAGAATGGCTGCAGTTCACTTTGGGGGAGCTTTGATCCTTACTTTGAGCATCACTTTCTAGCTCCAGAAGGGAGGATGTGTGCTGTTTAATCTCCAGGGGAAGTTTGTCATGCTGGCTTCCTAATATGTACTCGACTGTTCTCATCATTGGAAGAACTTAGGACCTTGCTGTAGATGAGTATGGTTGTGGTACTTTTGAGGGAAGCCCTGGTCCTTGTTTTGAGCATCACTTCTTGGCTCCAGTACGGAACTCTCAGCCTGCTGGCACAGATCCCTCACCCTGCTGGCACAGAATTTCTAGCTTCCACTGCTGACCTTTTGGCCTTCCCAGCACAGATCCATGAAATAGACTTGCATGAGACATTGTCATGGGCTCTAGGTTTTCAGCTGAACTCATGCAAGTTATTGCCATGGGATCCAGGACCTCAGCTGGATTTTCTAGGTCTTTAGTGTTGGGGACAGATTTACTGCACTTTCTTTGTATTTGATTCCTTGGGTGAGCATTGTAAATAATACTATAAATTATGTAATTGTTTTCCTTGCAACCCCTGACTACAACAAATAGGTTGCAGTTTAAACTAAAGTATCATTTAAATACTTTGTAGAATAATTTTAAAATGCCTGATTGAATAAAAACAAAAATCAATAGCCTTGCTACAGCTATCAAATTTAAAAGGAAAATACAGAAACATTCATCAGGAATCTCCCTCCTCTGCAGACTGGGCTATGGTGTGTAATTCTGAAGCAGCTCTCAGAATTGACATGGAGGTCATTTTTGTCAGCTGGCCAGCTGGACATTCCCAAAGGAATAAAAGACAGATGTGGTGTGTTCGCAGGGACAGCTGTAGGATTAAGAGATAAATCCAAATTGAGCCCTTAGTAAGGTGCTTTGAGGTGTCATAGTGTAGTGACACATGCAAAAGGAACAGGTTCAACTAGAGCCCTTTAGACAGAACCAAAAGGGCAACAAGTGTCCTGGTGCTGAGACAAACATCGCATGGATGAGAACTGTATTCAAATGTCAATCCAAAGTTTAGACACTCCAGTAGTAGGCTGATATTGGAGGGGGAAATTGCATTAGGAAAGGATTCTATATTTTAGGTTTTATTTCTTAATAAATTCTGTACAATGTTTTCAGTAGTTTTATTAAGGTAGAGTTGAAAAAACAAACTGCACCTATTTCAAGGATACCAATTGGTAAATACTAATATATATATATATATATATATATATATATATATATATATTTAAATCACTACAATCTAGAAAAAGAATATTATATCCACATGCTTTGAAGATTCCTCTTGCTTATTTTCAATTTATCTCACTTATCCCGATTCACTTGCCATAAAACCACTAATCTTTCTTTTATTATAGATTGCATTTTAAATAATTTTATGCAAATGAATCATAGAGTAGGAACACTTATGTCTGCCTTCTCTCACTCAGCATAATTGTTTCAAGATTAATTCATACTGCTGCATATATTAGTACTTACTTCTTTTAATACTGTATTGTGTTTCATTGTATGAATTCATTAATTTGTTTTCATTCACATGGTGATGGAAATGAGAGTTGCTAGCTTCGGGTTAATAAAATAAACAAAAAAAGTTGTTATGAAATTACATGTACAATTTTTTACTGTATCACAGACTTGAGAAACACATATGTGAGAAATTACATTATTTAAAATACAAGAAACTTGTCAATGGGAGAAGAGTCAATGAAAAATTAGCAAAGAATTGGAGAGACACTTTCCTAAAAAGACTTATAAATGGCAAATAAGCACATAAAATATACTCAAAGTCTGTAGGAAAGGTCAAAATAAAACCACAGTGATATTAACCTTTTATCAGGTAGATTTGCAAGCTTTTTCCCTTGCCTCAGGTTGCCTTTTTTGCTCTATTGTTTCCTCTTTTGAGCAAAAGTTACTTGTTTGATATAGTTCCACTTACAATTTTTGGTTTCCTTGCGACAGCTTCTGTTATTAAATCTAAAAAAAAAAAAAAAAAAAAAAAACCTTGCCAAGATCAAGATCAAGAATCTTTCCCATTTTTTAAAAGATGTAGTTTTTAGTTCTTACATTTAAAACTTGAACCCATTTAATTTTTGTATATGGTATAAAATAGGGGCCAAATTTCATTCTTTTGTATAGGGATATCTAGGTTTTTCAGCATGACCTGTAGAAAAAATATCCTTTCCCTTGCTTTGTTTGTCATCATTATTGAAGATCAGCTAATCATAGATGTATATATTTGTATGCATCTGTGCTTATGCCAGTACCACTCTGCTTTATTTACTATAACTTTGTAGTATATTTTGAGACCTCAACAAAGAGTGATGTATTACTCTTTCTCAAGCTTACTTTATATATTTGTGATGTTTAGCTATTTCATGTGAAGTTTAGAATTTCTATTTTTATTATTTAGGTTAAAAAAAGGAACTGATACTTCGATAGCAATTGTGTTGAATCAGTAAATTACATAGGAAGATATGAACATTCTAACAATATTCTCCTAATTCTTCAACATGGAATTTCTTCCTATTTATCTATGTCTTCCTTAATTTCTTCCATTTGTTTTATAGTTTATAGTTTTTAGCTGTTTCACCACCTTAAATACTTTTTGGTTTTTTTTTTTTTTTGGTACCAGAGTCAAATTTAGGACCTTGAGTTTGCCAGGCAGGTGCTGTGTCACTGAGCTATATTCCCATCACAAGAATTTTATTCTTAAGTATTTAAATTTTTTATTATATTACAGGTAGGTTTTTTTCTCACATAGCTCATTGCCAATAAATAGAAATACAGCTAATTTTTGTATGTTGGTTGTGTATTCTGACACTTTACAAAAATTATTTAGTTCTAAAGTTCTGGGGTAAGAAGTGGGTTTTTCTACATATAAGATGATACTATCTGCAAATAGTGACAAATTGACTTCTCCCTTTTTTTATTTTAACACTTCGATTTTTCTTGACTAATTGTTTTGGCTAAGACTTAAGAGTGTTATGTTAAATAGAAACAGCAGGAGTGGGTATCCCTGCCTTATTCCTAGAGGAACAGATTTCAGTGTTTCACCACTGAAGATAATGTTAAAGAGTTTACTGAATATGACCTTGAACAAAGGATATAAATAGACATTTCTCCAAAGAAAACACAAATGACTCAGAGACTTCTGACAAGGTGATAAATGACATTAAACATCTGAAAATTTGCAAATCTCTACCACAAAGAGATATGACACATCACCTCTGTTAGGTTTGCTATTGTACTAAAAGGTTTAATATTGTACTAGGTTTACTATTGTACTAAATGAGAACAAATACTACCAAGAATGTAAAGAAAAGGAAACTCTTATACACTGTTGATGGCAACATGGAGGTTATTGCCAAATTTTAAAAATACAACTACTATGTAATGCAGCAATTTTACTTCTAGTTATATATCTAAAATAAAATAAATCTCAAAGAGTTATCTGCACCCCTATGACCATAGCAACATTATTTTTAATGGCCCAAACATAGGGAGACAACCTAAATGGTACATAATGAGTTAAATAAGCATACACAACAAAATAGGAAACCTTGAAAGGGAAGAAAAGAAGTCCTGTTATCTAGGATACCATAGGTGAACTTGGAGGACATTATACTTAGTGAAATAAAGTAGTTCTGGGAGGAAAAATTATTCTACTTATATGATACAGATTATAGAGTTAAACTTATTAAAGTAAAAAATAGAATGATCCTCGCAAGGTTGGGAGATAAGGGAATGGGTAACTGTTGCTTATTGAGTATAAAATTTTAGTTATAGAAGTTGAATAAGTTCTACAGATGTGTTATAAATCATAGTACCTGTAGTTGGAAATATAGTACTATACACTTTAAAACATGTTCAGGCCATAAATCATGAATCTTATGGTAAGAGTTTTTAACCATTAAAAATCACACCGCGAGGGACAAAAATACAAAAGAACACAGGAAAAACTTTGAGATAATGGTTATATTTAGTACCTTAATTATGGTGATAGTATCATTGATGTATTCATATATATCCAAGCTCATCAAATTGTGCACATTTAATATGTACAATTTTTTATGGATTGCCTCAATGAAGCATTAAAAATAAAAAATTGAAAGCAAAAATAAATAAAATCACCACCATAAAATGACTCTACTTACCAATTTTAATCACTTTAATTTATAAGCCTACATATGTCATGTGTTGGCAACATCTGGAAGAATTAGAAATTTCATGCCTGTCAGTGATAGTAAAAAATAATACCACTGTCTTGGAAAGCAGTTTGACACTTTCTTGGAAGCTAAAGTGTTTATCTGAGATATGATTCAGTTATTCCAAGTATGGCCCTTATTAACTTGAAATTATATTTTAAACTTCTACATTTTGCAATTTACTTGTTTTTTCACACTAGGCAGCAAATTTAAAACTTGGTGTCTTTTTTTTTCTTTTTCTGAGACTGTACTCTCGTGAACTTTCTCCTGAGCTGGTATAATTTCAAAAACATTTATGTTACCTCACAATTAATGTACAGTCAAGAAAAGGAATATTTACGCAACTTAGTAGATTGTTTCCAACATCTCTGCCATTATTTCATCCAATCTAGGGAGATAAGCATCAATATGTTTTGAGAAGGTATTCTTCCATACACTTTTGATAAAACATAAAGTGACTTACGTTCTGCTGTCAAGAAGTCCTCTAAAGACACATTCCAGTGGACAGGGCTGTGCTGCAAAGCCTACCTCCGCTCCCTCCTTTTCAGTAACATGCAGAGCCAGCAAGCCCCTGCCAAAGCACATAGTAAAGGGCACTTGAACACTGCAATTTTGAACAAAATATGTCTTGAGAACTTTTAAGCAGATCAGAAAAACACAGGGATCACTAAAGACACACTGATCAAAACTTTTTTGCTGTGTTCTAGTACCATACTTCAGTTTATTCCTACAGGAGATTGATGGTTAGGGTCAGGCACTTAACTCCATGGAAAGTGTATATCTCTGCTCTCACTGTCAACACAAACATAATCATGGATTTGATGCAGTAGGTAGGGAGTCAGATGATTTCCTAAGGATAAAAGTGAGTTGGAAAACAAACAAAAAAAATAATTTAATAACAGAGACTACTTACATACCTCTTTTTAAAGAGCCAAGATTGTTATTTTAACTTGAGTGATATGGATCAAAAAATTACTATGATCCAATGAGTATCCAGACAATTCAGGAACCAAGAATACAGAGAGGAGTGAGACACTGCTCTGCTTCTAAGGATCTAACACATAATAATAGGGTGTGGAAAGCAGAAAACTGAGGAAATCAATAAATAGACCATCACATGTTGAGCTGTAGATGTTGGAGGCAACTGGAGTAATTTGTCCATTTGTTCTTACCTTGCATCTGAGCCTTCTCTATGTTTGGGAAATGTGCTGTTGAATGGGTTTTATTGGGAGGAGAGTTCCCTAATCAGATCCAAGCAACAAGTACTTGAATGCAGAGTGGTAGGTTCTTTCCAGGAGCAAAAGACATATTGTCTGCAACAGCATCAAGTGTCCAGTAGGAGTGACATGAGTGCCCACCAGTGGACACCGTGGCTAGGCTGCACCTGTAATGTATGGCCAGGACTGAGGTAACTTGGGCATTTACCTTCCTGAGATTCCTCTGTACTTACTGAGTCTAGTTCTCCACTTTTTGTGTCGATTTTGGGAACTATCTCAAACAAGTTTATTTTCTTACATTGGCCAGAATAAGTTTCTTACTAGTTGACAAAATGCATGGAACAGAATACTGTGATAGAGAATAATGGGAAAGATAATAGATTAGGTGTATATGAAGATCACAGATAAGTGAGAAGATGCCAGATGTCACATGAAGACAGACTGACAGCCTCTGTTGCAAAGAGGCAGGCTGCCTTCAGGACAGAAAAATGGTGTGCGAAGGGTCTAAGCTAAGAAAACATAGACTGTGCTCTAAGAACTTTCTAAGGCTGATAGTACAGTGAGAAAACAATGAAGGGGGAGATTTTCACTGAAATTAGATATTTGAGAGGAAGACTGATCATGTAGGACTTTGTCAAATATAACTAAGATGTCACGTATTATTCTAATAATAATGGGAAACTTTTTAAAGGACTTCACTAGGTACAAAAAAACAATCAAATTTGCATTTGTGAGTGACAGCTTCATCTTCTATGTGGAAAATGGACAGCAAAGAGTGGAATCAGAGACACAGAACAGCTAAATTCAAAAGAATTCAGCTGAGAGGCAGTGGCTGCTGGACATGTGTGATGGTGACAAAGATCAAAACTAAAGCAAAGATTCACAATATATTATTGAGATGTGTTCAACTCACCTATGTCGGTAGATAGATGGTATGATAGGAGTGAATAGGCTATGAGATGTTTTATATGAGATGACTTAGAGATGCCCCAATAAAAAGGCAAAAAGGTTAACATATATTAACCTTAGAAATGGTAGACATTGGAGGAATATAAATGGGGATCATCAATGTAGAGTTACTATTAATACCATGGAAATACATAAATCATTCCAGGAGTCACTGTGAAGAAAAATAATTCAATTTTCTTAATAGAAAAAAAAAAGAACATGAAAACAGGCTTTGACAAAAAAATATTAATGAACTAGAGCTACTTATGTCAACCTAAGATTCAAAAACTAACATGGAATGAAAAAAGCATTGAAAAAGAGAATATTAATATGAAAATATTAATGTTGCTTTAATAAAGATGATAACATATATTTTATGATATGCACATATACGTAGTAAATATTTAAAAACATGAACAGGAAAGACTAATCCTCTACTTCATAATTGCTTTACTCCTAGAGAGAAAATGAGAGAGCTAACAAACGAATGCAAATTATTCCAGTGTCTTTCAATGATTTTTTTAAAGAAAAATTTAGTATAAATATGTCAAATATGATCTATGTGATGAATGGGAATTTTCTCAATTACTGTATTTTAAAATCTTTGAAAACTAAATTAAAAAATAAAGAAATTTGAATAAAAAAGAAACAAATAAATAATATGAATTCTGGAGTCGGCATGGTATTAATTATCCTAATATGTAAATGCCAGTCCCTGAAAACATTTCACACTTTCTATATCTCTGCTTGGGATAATCTTTTTCTGAAATTTCATTGTCTACCCACACTCACATCTTGGTCTGAAAGGACTCTAATTTTAAAGCCAGTCTAAATATCAAATTCTGCAATAAAATCTTCCATTCACTGATTAAAAAGTATTATCCACTTCTGTTAATACTCTAATCACTTTATCTCCCTGAGATTTAACATGTTTCACTGGTCTGAACCACTGAGGAACATGTATGACTGTTCCATTGGGCAGTGTGTACCACTGGTTATACAAATGGATGTTTTCACTTTTATCAGCTTTTTTACAAATAAAATTAATAAAAAGTCACCCAGTGTAACAGTCATGCATATCCTACCAGTAGTTCAAACATCCAGCAGCAAGACACAGAAATTACAGCCCCACTATGAATGTGTTTATGCCACTTATGAAATATTACTTTTGATTATTACAGTAATGTACTTATCCTCAGAAAGAATGCAAGATATGGTAAAGATACACACATAGAAGGTATTCCTTTAGGCCGTGACTATCACTGAAGTGAAAACTATTGTATTCTCATATGTTCTAGGACTATTGGAGGTGCTTTGGATCAGTCTTGTCATCTTGGAAATGTACATGTCATTTGTGAATATAAATGTATAAAAACGCAATGCAATAATACAATACAGCTTAAGTATACCTAATCTGAATGTCTGAAATTTGAAATGCTGCAAAATAAATAGAAAATTTAACACCTGACCTCATATGCTTGTAACAGAAAATGGCCCCCCAGTCAGTATACTTCAGTTTCTTAGTTGTCCAGGTGATATTCCCTGTTGCAGCTCTGGTTGCTTCTGTCTCCTCAAAATGGTTGGTTACTGTGATGCATAGCTGGTTACTATGATCCATATTGTAATGACCAATCCCCAATTGACAAGTCATTCTGCCTCGGTACTTCCTGCTCGTTTATCCCATATAAGCCTTAGTCCACCAGATATCAGGGCCTGGTATTGTGGTAATGATCCCAATCAGTGCCTGTCATCATAATATAAATCTTTCTTCAAATCCTGGGCATCATTTTAGTGTTTCTGTTTCCTGTTGCATGATGGGTCACAGTTAAAACATGCACATACTAAAAATATTGTATAAAATTACTTTCAGGCTATGTGTGCAAGAAAAATAAAAAATAAATGAATTTTGTGTTGACTTGGGTCTCATTCCCGAGATACCACATTATTTATATGCAAATGTCCCAAACTTCAGAAGCTCTGAAACATGTTTGATCTGAAGCGTTTCAGATAATGTGTATTTAGCCAGTATGAGACTATACTTGGTATGTGATTAAATTTAAAATTCAGCAGGGCACTGCAGTCACAGCTTTAGTATACATGAATTCTGCTCTTATCCCCATTTTATACTTCGGGCAACTGAGGCTTGTGACAGGCAAACAATTAGCAAATTTTCACGAACAGGTAACCCAGTTTAAACCAGGAACCTTAATTTTCAATTGCACTCATACACACACATGCACAAACACACACAGAACTATACATTCTGGATCTTTTTAAAGATCAGAGATGATTTAAGTAAAAATGCTGATACAACATCTAGTCAAATAACATATTCTACTAAAGAAAGGTCTGTTCAGTGCGTGATATCCTTTCAAATTCTTCTGTCCAACATTCATTTGATCTTCACAAGTAATTATTAAATTTATTTACATATAATACATATCAATAATTTTCCAACAAAGATTAATATATATCCTTCAAACACTTCACAAGGACTCCTAATAAACACAGCACAGAACTATTTTTATTGATTTTCTATAATCTATGTCATCCGACTTTATTATATTACATGTTTTACTGTGGGAGACTTTCTGTAGATTTTGCTATATATACATTTTTTTTTGTTCCTGGAACAAGTATAATCTTAAAAGTATTAGCTCTTTATTCCTTCCATTTTTTATAAAATCAAAAAATTTTTCCAAAACTGTAATTTATACATTTTCTCCATGATCTTTGATAGATGGCTTTAAAAGCCTTTAAAAACCTTTTGAAGTAGCACAGCCAGATACTAAATGTCATGGTGTCCTCTCTTGTCTATGTCTTCCATTTAGGTCATGACTGTCTCTCTAAACTGTAAACTTACTCTTCCAGAGTGAAAAGCAGCACACAGGAAACCTTTGCTTTGTTTTAGTACCTCTAAAAGCACCTCTTAGCAGCAATATTGTGAAGATTAATTAAACAGCCTAAATCTAAATATTAGAGTAATGGCAGGTACACAGTAGCTCCTTAGTCAACAGCAGTTATCAATTTATAATTATTTTTGCCTTGAAAATATATCTTGATAGCTTAAATATAATGTTTCTTCATTTCTGAATACAAGTGTGTTTTATATTTTTTCCTAGGCAATAATTTTCTGCCTTCCCACATGTTTCAGCCCTTGAGAATTAACTATCCTTATAATGTTCTTTTCATAGCTTGGCTTTTTGTTTTAAATGTTCTATTAAACAGAATACTTTCTTCTCCTATTTCAGAATAAGCAGGTAGAATATAAACTTGAATATTCACTATCTTTATTTCTATGTTAATATCAAAGAACAGAATTGACACCCTATAAATAATTCTTCATCAACTAGGCCAAGCTCTCTTCTTATGAGGTATGTTATCTTCTAAGTTGTAAGTACATCCTGTTGCACACGCAGGACAGAGGATATTCATAGTGGGAGAAAAGGGGTATAGGGAAGTGCTTGCATCCATGCCTGGAATACGGTAAGTACTCATGAAAGGTTAGGTACCTCATGAAGCCAGTACTTCTCACCAATACAATGGCAGCAGACCTCAGTCATAGGAACTACCCAGCAATTGGGAGGGCATCTATAGACAGCATTTCCTTAGATACTCAGCAACAACCAATGATATTTCCACATTAAATGAGCATAGGAGAAAGGCAAATGAACAAGAAAACCAGATGCAAATTACAGTTTGGCCTTGCAGGTGTCAGACTGGACTCCCCGCATGGTGGACAGGGGCTCTATCAGAAAAAAATACCGGTACAGGTTGAATATCCTTCAACAAACATTCTTAGAACCAGAATTGTATCAGGTTTTTTTACTTTTCAGACTTTGCAACATTTACAAATACACAAGAAGGTACCTTGGAGATGGAACCAAATCTAAACACAAATTTAATTTTATTTCATCTGCTCTTTTAACAGTTAGGCTGCATCTAATTTTATGCAACATTTTAAATAATTTGTGCATGAAAGAAGTTTCATAGCATGGGGTTTTCTGCTTGTTTCATCATGTAGATGACATAAGAAGTTTCAGAAGTTCGAGTCTTTGGAGTTTGCGTTTTTAGATTCTGATTACTCAACTTGTAGCCTTTTCCTAATCTCGGAATTGATTCACTCTCAGACATAGCATAGTAAATATCCTGCTCAGCTTTCCTTCCATATAATTTTTTTATTCCTCCTTAATTTACAGGTGTATGCATGTTGTACATCAGTCTGTCTCTCTTTTTTTCCTCCAGCTTAGTAAAAGAGTTTTGGACACATCTTTAACTGATGCTAGAGGATGCCTGTGTCCCTCCATTTCTAACAACTTTGCCATTGCCGTTGTGAAGTAGTGCCAAAAACTTCATTGTACAGACTTTGCTTTATTGAGCTGAACATTTCACCTGTCCCTTCTATGCTACCTAGGAAAGCAGCCAAAGGTTGGTCCACAGAGCCGTCAGGGTTTCCCTGGAATTCTGCAAGGAGGTGAATTCCACAGACTCTTGCAGGGACCCTGACCACAGCTTCACCCCACACTCAATATCCTAGCTATAGTGTCTTGTTAAATTGTCACATCACCCTTGAATTAATAACCAGCTCTCTCATTAAATCCCTGCCTGTCTTGTAAGAAGCAAAAAAGAAATAGCTTTATTTTGGAGTTTAAAAGTTTCAGGAGGGATTATATGTTTCAATTTTGTTTTCATTGCCGTCCTAACCTAACTGCTTTTCTTTCAAGTTTCCCACCATGCTGTTTTAGTCAGACAAACTCAGATATGAGACTGCTGCATTTATTGATCCTTACTTTCTCTTACATCTCTAATCGTTTTGTCCATTCTCTGTGGAAAATTTTATGCATAGCTCAATTTTTTAAGCTATTCTATCTGTTGTCTTCACAGCACACACTTTTCATTTTTTGTTCTCTAGCTGTAAATATCTATTTTACTACTTAGAATATTTTTATATATTTCCCTTAAGAATTTTCTTCAAGTTTAATCTGTCCTGATAGTCTAAACTCTTGAAAAGCAAGAAAAAAAAAAAGATATGAATAATTCTTTGCTGTACTCAAAATTTATTCTCCTACATCTTCTTATGAAAAATGTACACATTTTTTGAGAAATTCATTGTACCTACTATCATTAAGCAAAAATTGTGCCATCTCTTTTTCTGTCACATTTTCTATCTGAGCCCCTATGAGCTCACATCCCTAATTTCTGTTAATATTCATGATTGCCACCACATATTCAAATAGATGTCTTTTCATTTGGTGAATTTAAATAATCCAGAATATGATTTATAACCATGATCATTTACTTCTTTTAGTGAATAATTTCCTGCTTGATAGCCACTGGGCAAGGGACTTTACAAACAATTTTGATAGATGCCATGACAGGCACTATTAGCATCGCTAATGGTCTGATTCTCTGCCACTCCCTGGATTTTCTATTTGTCAGCTCCCTACCACTCAAGTAGAGCTTGGTGACCAGCATTGGTCAGTGGGCTGAAGCTGTGTGCTCTCTGTGCTCCGTGCCCAGGGAGGTCAAAGTATATGGGCCTCTCTTTAGTCTCAGCTAATCTATGGTTGTATGGTGCCCAGCATCTGACCCACCCCTACTGTCCGTGAATCATTTGCTAGAAGTACAAGCTAGCTTTGTTATGCCACTGAGATTTGGAAGCTAAGTTTAATGCAGTCTAAGTCAGCATATTCTAACAGAACCCCATAGAAATAGTAAGCTCTATTCTAGAACTACTCAATAGATGACAATGAGGGTTACAAAGTTAGCTCTCTGAGTCTTAGTTGGCTCATTAGCAAAATGGAAGTTAAATCATATAGCTGAGAAGAGACTGAAAATGCAATTAACTAAAAAGTATTGCATCCACATAGCCAGTGCTTTATTGATGTCGTTGTTGTTATTGTTACTACCACCATCATTTCCAAAGGCAACGCAATCTTCTTGAAAAAGAAGGAAGAGTCTCTCAATTTTAGTCTAATTGGTGAACAAAATTGCAAGTTGTTGCAGAAGTCTGAAGCTATTTTTTTCAAACTGACATACACATGTTCATACACATATTCTTTACTGAAAAAAATGTTTAACACTCTATGTATATTTGCACACCCTACTACCACCTTCTTCTAAAGATATAAACTAATAGATATCATTTAATGATACTTTCCATCTTGATATATTTTTCCATTTCGATTTTTATTCTTTAATTTCAGCATTTTTCACTTGTTTTTTGTATTTTTTCCCTTGTCTCATGTGTGTTTGTTGTTCATTTGGTAAATTTTAAAATGAACCTGTGTGATCCTTTATTAGTCACCCTTGTTCTTGAATAATTCTTGCTAACATGTCACTTCTCTGCTCTATACTCATCTTCTGCATAATTTTTACTTTAAATTTGCATATCATTGTTGATTTTTAATATCTTTCTCCTTAATAAAGTGAAAACAAGGAAGATAGACATTTTATACCAAAACAGGTGCCTAACTTTCTGGTGGTGTTCGATGAATATCTGTTGGGCCAGTAAATAAATGAATTTATAAATTTCTTCTGCTCATAGTGAGATTAGGTAACCACTACTGTCCATGGGTTTATATTTGGAAAATATATTTCCCCCAGGGCATTTATACTGAACTCAAGTATTTTATCTCTAAAAAATAACGAAATACCATCGTAAGATTTTTTTCTCTTTATAGTGTGCTATGATTTTCTAATTAATCAATCACATGGTATTTTTATTATATAGTTACTATGAATATGTGAGAAAGATTTGTATACTTTGTATAAAATTCATATATTTTGTTTTCCTTTCTCTCTATATATAACATATACATATATATCTTTTAGCTTATTCATTTGCTCAGTACTCTAGTACTTAACAAGTGAAAGTGATATGTAATTAACAATGTCAAGTTTTTCTTTTTAAAGTTTCTTCACTTCCCTGCTTCATTTCTTTGTTTTTATACTTCATTACTCTCTTCTAAATATGCTAATTTTGTAGCCATTCCCACAGTTTATGTTTTAGTAGAGAAATTCAGATTATTCACATTTAGTTTAACAAATATTGTATATAACTTTACACTTGGTTGTATTTTATATTTATTATTCATTTATATTTTAGGCTATATTTACCTTTTTTAAGGGATAGAGATGTTATGCAATTTGATAAAGTTATTAGAAAGCCTTTTTTCTTTTTAATGTGGAGATGCATAATTTTCCATAGTATTACTTTATTTTTCTGAGGATATTAAGAAGCACATATATCTCTACTCTCATGTCAAGTGTCATGAAAATGTCAACTCTCCCTCCCGCCCAAATTTAGGTCTTCTGTCTCCCTACTTTGGCCTTCTCATCCAATAAGGTGAAACTGGAGCTGTCAGTATTTACCACACTATTCCCCAATCCACAGTCAGAAGAGAATTTTGCAAGTTCTTAATTTTTTAACTTTTTCTTCACCTCAACTCCTTGGATTTTTGGGTTTTCCAAAAACAGTTTAGCACTTTTCATTGCAGACTTTTAGTACTTGTTCCATTATACTTCTTGTATTCTCATTTAGCCAAATAATGTCTCCCCCTTCCCTTTTTTTTTTCCGTCTTCTACTCTTCAAAAGGTTTTTGTTGTGATTCTTTCATCTTGGTTAGAATGCTTGCTTAAATATTTTCTTCACAGGAATATAGATTTCATGTTCTCTGATTTCTTATTTCTACACTAATATGTTTCTTTTATTATAACAACTGTTTGAAGTTCATCTGTTTGAAGGATTCTGGATTTGTGGTCCTTTTTTCAGTATTTGTTCTTCCAATTTCTAATATTAAACATTAGAAGGTTAATGAAAGGTTGATTGTTTTCTTTGTGTGTAGCTCTTTTTCTGTTTGGAACTTTCTAAGATTTCTCTTATTGTTCTCAGAAACAGAAATTTCACCAAGACATGCCTAAGTATGTTTGCTCGCATTAATCCTTTTTGGAACAAACAAAGTCTTTTCAGTTACAAACTAGACTCTTTCTTCATACCAGGGCAAAACTTTCTTTGATATTTAACCATTTATAGTTTATATACATTCATTTTTCTCTCAAATTCCCATCATGTAGCACTTTCTAAGTCTCTAATCTTTTCCCTGAGATTTCATTGTCCTCATATTTTTTTTTAAAATTTTACCTATTTCTTCTATTTGAACTTTGTGGCCATTGAATTGGTTCTTTGTAGCAATGATTTTATACTTCAAGACAAGTTTAAATACATTGTCATAGAAATACTATCATTTGTACATAAGTGGAAAGAATTCTACAAAACATACACACACACACAAACACACCCATGTGCCATCACCTAACTGCAACAAGTGTTGGCAAATGTCTAATTTTGTTTTGTCTATAGAACCACCTAGTACGTATTAGGTTAGGAAAACCTGAATATTTGAAAACAATTAAAATCATGAAATTACACAATTTTCATGCATGAAATGATCGTAAAAATCTCTCTCTCTGTCTCTCTCTCTCTCTTTCTCTCTCTCTTTCACACACACACACACACACACACACACACACACACACACACAGGCATACCTCCTGTAGGCTAAAGGACTCATATGACTTTTATCAAAATGATTAATCCACAGTTTCCAAAGACCATCAATATATGTCTTACACTGGATATCACAAAAATGCTATTTTTTCCTAAATATAAAGTTGTCCAATTTGGTTTTCTGTTACTTTTAGTTTAAAATATGGGACAAAATAACACCAAATGTGTTCAAACACATGAATAAATCTATCAAAATAAAATCTGAAAGAATAACAATAATGCATAAGGAAGACAAATCTATGTTATGAGAAAAAACATTCCATAGACATATCATGGATGTATTTTGTAAGTGGAGAGGGAAACTAGATGGATGACCCTATCTACTCACTAATATTTGAAAGTGAGGTACCTAAATGAGCCATAGAAATCTTTGTCAATTCACTGAAATTGCTAAAATGTAGTAACTCAAGAGATTTCTGAGTATTATATTGACCCTTATACCAATCAGATTCTAATACATATGAAGCACCAACAGTCAACTTTACACATATTCTTTGGCATTGTCAAGCAATTAAATCCATAAAGTTGTTAAATTATGGAAATAAATCCATATACAACTACAATAAAATCTTTGGGAGAAAAAATTTGTCCACAGAGAGATACATATTTTTTTGGCACTATAATGTTTTTATTTGGCAGAAATTGAGATAGATGTTTGATTAATGATAGATGCTCAAAAGTACAATGAATATTTAAATTAAAAATTATCACAATTAAAAACATTGTCATTAATTTCCCTCAAAATACTCAAAATTCTCCCCCTGCTTCCAACATATATCCCATTGTACTTGGCAATGCATCTTTTATTATATTAAAAAATTAAAACATCTTTGTCACTCCCCATACTGACACACACCCACTGTTCTACTCTCATACTGGATACTTTCAATGCCTTAAAGAATCCCCAGGGCTCCACTTGTCTGAGTGATACATCTATTAAAGTGAAGTGGAATACACAGAGAGAGCCATCCTTTGAGTTAAGATGACACAGTGAGTTATTTTGAAAACATAATGATCACTAGAGAATCTCTGTGTGTGAGTGTGTGTGATTGGCATCCAACATCAGTCATTATTTTGCCATATCTGTCTCATCAGTGAGTAGGGAGTCTCATAATTTTAAATGAAATTGACCAGAGTTATTCCCAGCATTCTTTATACAAACTCTGCTACAATATTCTTGCTAAATGACAAGTAATCTCTTCCATGTCTCTTTTACAATATAGGTAGTATACATTCCAGGGACTTTCAATAAACTGATTTGATGAATCTTAACTTGTCTCTTGAAAATGTTTATATGTTGTCCTGTCTATCACAAGATATACACACTTACAGGTTTTAGTAGTAAGGAAATATTCTTATACTAGAGATATTTTTATTTGATAGATAAAAGATAAATATGGATATCACTTTATAGAAATAATGAAATGGAAGAGGCCATCATGTGTACTGAATACATTTTTAGATTCTTAGCAAATCTTTAATCTCCCAATGAACTATTGTCATCAAAAGATACACATGAATGATTGAGTCTCGTTTCTAAAATGGATGGTATGTTCTATAAACATTTGAAAAATACTGAAAAACAGCCAACAACAATTCTAATGGTCTTCCTACATATCTTGTGGAGCACAGGATTATTTATTTGTAATTCACTGCAACTGTGTTAGCTTTTATCACCACAGACAAACTATGATACAGTTAATTTTTTTCTCACTCATCTGGGAAGGAGAGGCAGAGGAGTGAAGCTGAGATAGAATTCTAATGATCAGTTTCAGAGAGAGCGTCTCCAAATGCCCATAACAGAGGGACATAAAGAACCAAAGATTATAGCTTTGAGGCATGAATCTTTCACTGTGGCATCACGGGGTCATCATATGAAAAACTGCAAAATCCAGCAAAGAGTCTTATTTGCAGACAAACCTTAGGCAAAGTAATTGAATACAAGCTGTATAACAAGTAAATCCAAAAGGCAAATCCAAAAGGTTTGAGTGTTGATACTGAACATATTTAAACTCATTTGCAATTAGAGATGAGCAATTAAAACAGTAAAAGACTGCTTCTCACATTCCCTATTAACAAACATAAACAGAAGGAGAATACCTAGCATTATAGATAACATGAAGAACTGTTTATCCCTCACAGTATAAGAAAATAAGGTGCCATTTATCCTGTAATTCCTTTACCAATAATATATCTTAGGGATATACATCAATACATGTGCAAATGCATTTAAACAAAAGTGTTCACAGGAGCATTTTTAATAATAGAAGTTTGGAAACAGGTTAAATTTCTTTTGCTGGGAGTTTAGCTCAGTGGCTTAAGTGCCTGTCTGGCAGGCACGAGGTTATGAGTTTGATCCCCAGTGCCAAAAAAAAAAAAAAATTATCTGGTGGGGGTTTAATTATACTGGGACGTATCAGGCCCATTTAAAAAATGATCAGGAATATCAATTTTCATTTAAACCTTTGAATGTACTGCCCATATATATATATATATATATATATATATATGATTCCCCTATATTTTCCAACACATTTACTTGAGCCAGGATCTGGTCATTCTGAATAATGACTTGGGACACTGCTATATTGAACTATTTAAAAGTTACTATGTTAATCTTCACCTCCCTCTGCACTTACCTAGTACCACACGTTAATACAGCAAGTGTGCAAGGCACCTGGTCCAAGTTGCTGGAGAACAATGAGGAAGATACCTATAAGGTCAATAACCAAAATTAAGAGATTAAGAAGCATAAGCATTGTCAGCAAGAGTTGGATATTTACTCACTACTATCCCAAAGACTAACTTAACCTGATTTATAGCAAAAACAGGATACTCTTCTAAGAAATAAGAAAATATGTGGCATTGGTTTAGTAATCAGTTGAAAGGTAGTAAGTAAACTATTTCCAGAGAGCACTGACATAATGATTCATTATACAGGGTAGCAGAACTTTTGATAAAACCGAAGACTTGATAACATGATATCTAATAATTTATAGCTCTAGGCTGATTAATAGTATCTAACAGTATCAGTCAATTGAGAATTGAATATATTGTGAAAACTCAAGAATACCATAGGCTCAAGCTTGAACTAGCAAATTTGAAAAAAATAAAAGATAATTTAAGCACTTGGTGGTTGCATGATATTTCCTCTACACCCTAAATAGTTGAATATAAGACTACAGGTGATTTTGAAAGGCACAGTGGCCTAGGGAATCTGAATGAAGCTGAAAAGGAAAATTGTACCACTGCAGGTCGCAAGTCTTGCCATTTCTCAAGAGCAGCAGCAAATAAACAAATCCTAGCAATGAGTGGCACTCAGGATTTCACTGTAGATTTCAGGCAGTCAGTGTAGCTCTTCCAGATTTCAAGACTCTGTTCAAAGACTTGGCCAAACTATAAGTTTGAGATTTACAGGAAACTCATCCCAGTGGATTACCATAAAACTAAGCAGACATTCTAGATGGAGTAAGAGAAAGGGCTCAAGGGCAGAGGGGTTCAAGTTAGTAAATGACAAATTTCCAAGATCATTCTATCTAGAAATCTGGAGAGTTAGTTATTTGATGTAGAGAGGCAAGAAGAGGTGAGATGGTTACCCAATGTATTCACCAATGGAAAAATTTGGATATGTACAGCAGCAGCAAACCACTGATACAAATACTGTGACTGGAAATCATATATATGCAAATATTTAATCTGAGTATAAGACCCTGGCTAAAAAATAGGCTCTGAATATTAAGCCTATAAAAGGACTAAGAATATAATCCAAAATCAAAGTCTACCCCCCAAAAAACTTTTCAAAAAACCAAAGTTCCAGTGAGGTATATTTATCTAGGAAAATAACAATTGATTCTCAAAGTGAAGAAATGCATATTAGAACAATTTCATAAAATTATACTGAAAGTGGGTATTCTTGATATTAAGCAACTGTCACTGAGCCCTACATCTACCTCTTTTTGTTCTCTTCTCTGTGATTCTGAAGCCATGCCTCTACAAACTTTATTTTTAGCAGGATTTATTTATTTGCAGGTGGCATCCGTTAGAGTCTGATAAATGGGGGCAGTCAAAGCAGTTGAGAGAAAAGGGTTTTGCTTCTTTTCTGTGTGCTTGTTAGTACCAGCAGCAGTGTCTTAACAATGTCTTCTTTCTCAGAAAAATGTACAAGTCTCCAATTTCTTTTAGGTCTTTCAGAACCACCTTCATTACACCCTTGCAGTAGTTTCTAGTAGAATTCTTCCGAGCAGTGCTTGTACATAGTAGCTAAATCTGTCCAACTTCCTGAAGCTTCTGAATTAGTTAAGTTTCTTCTTCCACGATGTCAAAGTCTCAACCTAGTTGTGCCTCTTCTTTGAGGGTGGAAACTCCCTGTGATATATGTCTATGCCCTGATTACATAATTGAAGTAAATCTATACAGAAAGCAAGAGAATCTTCACCTTGGCTCTCTGTCTGGGGAAATATAGAATATCATGAGAGACAATACCGGATAGAATCTTCCCTACATGCTGAAGCCAAGAGTACCACAGAAAGGGAAGAATTCTATATGACAAAATATAGAAAAGAGTTATCTCATTCTGGTTTCTTCCAGTTACTGTGAACCTTAACCCATAAGAGAATTTAAATTATAAAGAAACCCTGTTTTATGGTCCTGCACCACAGAAGTGATAATTGGTTCACACTCTAGTGCTTTTCACTCCTGTGGGCAGACTAATCACAGTGCTTTGGAGGATCAGGAGGCCAGAAATAGCCAAAATGTCCTCTCACCAGAGATGTAAGTTTCAGGCTTTGCAGGGCTTCTCTCTTGATATCTTGCAGGCAGGAGCCAGGCTACAGCTGTCCCTTAGGATTTTTAATTTCAGTCCTATAAGGCCCTCATAGAATGTCCCCAACCTCTCCTCACTGTTTCCTAGCTCTAGAGGTGGCAATTTCTTCCTTAACCTATCATCTCTGTCATACTCCATGTTTCTTTTTGTTTTTTGGTGTTCATTTTTTTTTTTTTTGGTTCAAATCTAAAATTTCTCCAAAAGTTTTATGTTCAGAGGTGGGGTTTTGTAAAGAGATTAAATCAAAGGGTACAACACTCATCCATTGAGCGGTTCATAGCTAACTGTGCTATTAGTAGTAGGAGCTTGGTCAAAACAGATAATTAACTGGGGTGTATTGTTGTCTTCAGCTTCTCCCTGTCACTCTCTCTGCTTATTGACTGCTTTTACATCAAGCCTGGGGCTGCCTGACCACAGACTGAGCCCACTGAAGATGTGAGCCTTTAAATTTTGAGTGTTGGGTATTGTGGCTGAATAAAAAAAAAAAAAGAAAGAAAGAAAGAAAGAAAGAAAGAAAGAAAGAAAGAAAGAAAAGAAAACTGACCAATACAGCCTTTTAAATAAAGTCTTTGTATCATATTCTTTCTATAGAAACACATGCTAGGGTATTCATTTTCCTTACTTGACTTTCACAATACAATGAGTAGGGATATAATTATAATTTTAGCCAGTATCAGAGTACTGAAACTTCGAGGTATCACTTTGACTACTACCAAGAGAAAGACTTTGAAAATAATACAATTTTTATTTCAACTAAAAGAACTTAGATAATAAAGAAATCCTATTTCATAAGAGTGAATGTGGACAATTCAACTAAAAATAAGCCCTCACCTGTTATCAAAGAATATAAAAATAGAGATAAAAGGAGCCCTAATTATATAGTAATGTTGATGAAATTCCATCTTACTAAAAGTTAAATAGCTAGTTGGAAAAAAATCCTATAAATGTTATATACAGTGCCCACCAAAAATGTATATACACTTCAGGAAAAGAAAAACTGTGTAAATATTTTCATACTAAATGTACTGAGGTATCATGAGATTAATACAAGTTACCTTTGGCTTCCATGACAAGAGTTACTCTAAGTGATGGCCATTAGCTTCCACACACTTAGTCTGGCCAAGTGCTGCTGAGTAACCTTGCACACTGAGATTTCTACATATGCATTTTCAATTTTGTCTCTAAGGGCTGGCAGTATAGTTGGTTGTCTGCAATATAGGACATTCTTTAGGGTTCCCCATACAAGGGTAACATCATCTGTTGAAAAACATCATACTATTTGTCTTTTCCTGAAGTGTATATACATTTTTTTACAGATTCTCTGTATGGGAATATTGTGAGCTGCTATCCTCAACATTTATTATAAACACATACAGAAGTTAAATAAGTATAATATTTGTAAAAACATCTTTTGTATGAGCTCATATGTCATGTCACATCAAGGTATATACCCGAGGAAGAACTATGATAAAGTAATAAATGAAAGAATTCTTCTAACAAAAGGATTCATTCTATTCTTTATCAGAACATGATTGGGCTCTTTTCTCAGGTGTTACAATCTCAAGGGCCACTGTGGTCCTCTTCAAGCCATGTCCTACCATGGAGCCACAAAACGTAAAGAAGAACCCACCCAAAAACTGTAGCACCTCTCCTAAAACATGTTTCTCATGTCCTAGAACTCTTAACTGACTTTCAGTGTATCTCAGGACCAATTCTAGGGCCTATAAGAGCCTGCTTTTCAGGTTTGTTCTCCAGTGACTACAGAGCACCCAACATTATGCAGTTCTTAAGCCCACATAGCACCCAAGAGATAACAACAGGAAAGAGCTTGACTATAGACAGCAAAGTATGACCATGACTTCACAAAAGAGCCCTCATAGTCTGAGACTGTTTCGAACATAGGAAGCAGGCTGTGGGGCTATAGAAATTCAGCAGTGTCATACCAGTGCTAATGTCTGTGAGTGCAAGAATCAAAATGCAAGCTTTTTATGGACAAAAGAGAAATTTTTAAAAAGAGTGAAACACTAAGGACATTAGAAAATAAAGATGTGTTCAATAGTAGAGCAAAGTATATTATATATCAAAAACTGTATGCTCAAGAAAAATCACATTTTTGTTATGGTAAAAATATGGTTTCCCTTCTAGGTAAGACTTTAAATAATAAATCATGCTTTAGATGTGACACCAAACTTTTTATAGAGAAGATTGACAAAATATTTTTATTAATTGGTTTAAGTCACTGTGGAATATGATGCTTTTAAAAAGAATCTAACTTAAAAAGAAGACTATATATATGCATATATACATAAGCATTTCTGGCATTAGAAAGACTGTATATAACTGAAAATCTAGAGATATAGGAAGTGTTTGTTAATCCAACATATCCATGAATATGAAATTAATATATTAAGTACAACTGTAACAAGGATATATTTAGTAAGATTTTCTATATTAATCTCACCAGTATAATACAACATACAAAGGAAATAAAAGAACATTTTAGAAATGTAAACTATCATTTCACTACTTTTTCTCCTATTCTTTGATAGCAAATATAAATAGCTCTGACATTTGTTACTGTATTGTCCCTTCAATAAAAGAAGCTGTTATTTTGGTTAAGTTGACAAAAGTCATTTGAATGAAAAATGCATAGTAAAGCATATCAAGCACTGAAAAGCTTCAAGGCTAAAATTAGATTAAAGGTATTGTCAGAAAGTGTTTTTTGCAACACATATTACTGAATCCTTGGTAAGGACAAGGCTGAAAAGTTAAAAGGTAACTGAATAAATAATGCATCTCAGGAAGGGCCTAGAGGTTTACCTCCCTAGAGGTTTGTATAATCCTTCAAGACCTGGGGCCGTAGAGATAATCCAGAGTAGTCTGCTTTATCCCAATCCCACAAGTGCAGATGTTTATTCATATTCTACAGGGTAGAGGCAAAGGTTTTTGACTTCTTCCAAGGAGAATGTTTTCACATGAAAAAGTATACTTTCTTTTTCCCTAGAAGAAGGAGAAACAGTTGCCTTTCTTCATAAAATCTGTGAATCACATTTTGGGGGCTCCTCATTTAGTACTGATCAGGGTACATGTAAAGTGACAGCTCATAGATTTCATCACATTACCCAAGAATACAAACTGGGGAATCAATCCAGAGTATGTAGCTATTTCTATATGAAACAGTAGCCACATTCCTCAAAAACTTTGTGTCTCCTTTCAGAATAACATGAATAAATATAGTTATTAATATCTTAACAGGCATAGCCTTTTTGCATCCTACTCCAGAGAATCCACAATTACTTACCATCAAATTGAGAAGGATCAAGGGCCAGGGATGTAGCTCAGTGGCATGGTGCCTGCCTATGAGGTGCAAGGTCGTGAGTTCAATTTCTGGTGTAAAAAAAAAAAGAGAGAGAAGCATCTTTGAAGGCAAGGAAGGGAAGAAATAATACACATTGAAGGAATATGCTTAAAAGAGCTATGCATGAGATTACTGGCAAGTGGAAATAAAGGTAATCTAAAAGATGAGAAGCCTTTTCAGGTCATGAGAAATTTATACTGTCAAGAAAAGCATTTTTTACAGGTGATTGATCAAAATTTAAAACAACCATTAGTTCCACGATTGCTCCTGGGCAGAAATCGATCAACAAGTCTGTGCAGCTACCACAGAGGGCAAAACCCTAACACTCACTGGTAATTCTTGTGCTCAAGAACAATGAAAAGAAAAGTGCTACATGATGAGGAGAGTCTAGGAGTTTCAGAGTTGAGGGGAAGCAAAGATACTTCACATTCTCTCACCTAATCACAGGACTCTCCCCCTTCTATGGCAAGAGATTTTCCCAGAATTTCAGAATTGTTTCAGACCAGTGATACATGTTACCCAAAAGAGAAGCAGAGATATTTTGGCCATGGAACATCTATGTGTTCCCCACTTTCCTTACTTCTTTGAAGTAAGAGGAAAGTGTGCTGAGCTTCATTCAGTTAACAAACTGTGAACAGAAATGACAAATATCACTTTGGGGTAGAAGCATTAAAAGCTAGTATTCCCTGACCTGCTGTGGTCCCCTTAGTGCTAGATGGTGCTTCTTATATTACATCTTGGGTCTCACACCACTGGAGAAAGCTGCTCTTGAGTATCCACAGACTCATGGCAGACTCTGCACAAGTGAGACATTAACGCACAAGATACCGAGATGTGATGGCTTTGTTACTGCAGCATTGCCTAACCCAGGAGTTCTCAGTCAGAGGTGAGCTTGCCCCACTGGAAAAACAGCAATGTTTTGTGAGGTATTTGCTCGTCACAACTGCGAAGGAAATTCTACTGGCATCTAGTGGATGAGAAGAGGCATGCAGCAACCAACCTTAGGATGCCCCGGATGGCCCCACCATAAACAGTTTCGTGGGTCAAAATGTCAACAGTAGTGCTACTGAGAAATCTTCTGACAGTAGCCAATGGCACCCGCACAGCATTGTAATGGTCCATGACACACCGTGGAGTGAAAAATCACAGCCTTCTATGGCAATCTTTATTGATCATTTCCTCCTGGCCCTGTCATTGGCCTCTTAGCTGCCTAGCATATCTCTGCCATGGCCGGAGGATGTTGCTGTCTTCCTAATTTGTTCCTTCTCCAGACAGTTGGTGACTTCCCTCCACTGAGGGCTCTGATCTGCCCCAGGGAAGAAACAGTCCTCCCCTCATTACCTCCCTGAAATAGATCCCACTCATCTTTTTTGCCCTATTACCTGTTTTTTTCCCCTTGTCTTTCTTAACAGTTAAAGCTTACCTGGAATTTTGCCATGCAATTTTTTTTTTTTGTTTATAATTTCCCTTACCAGAATTGGTTGTATAAAGCAATTTTAAATATCTTTCTTAGAAACTTTCTAGGTCTAGAATGAGGACTAGATCACATTAAGGATTTGGCATGTATTTCCTGAAAAGCTACCTAAATGAGCATTGAGAGATACCTGCAGTTCTTATAGAATATCAATTTCCAGGGTGTTGAATATTCTCCAGAGATTAATTTACTCTTTATACATTGCTTAATTTTCATCTAAGAAGGTTCTTTTATTGGATACTAATTTTATTTTACTTTTTAAGGAGAAAATACAAAGTTGAAGGTCACATACAAGACTTCAATATTGGATATGGTTTCTCTATTTTATTCATGAGCTAAAAAATATGTAAGAAATTCTATATTTTGTTTTATTAGATCTCTTGGCATCGAATGTTACAGCCAGATTCCTTGTTCTGTTTTTTAATAGGGATTTTTGGATGACTATTAAATCCAATTGAAGAAATATGGGAGCAGTAAGAATAGTCCCTAATGCTGCAAAGGATTTCAACTCACCCTACCAGGATTAAGCTAAATACTTTTCAAAGAAATTCCTACAAATAACATGGTTATAAAATAGTAAAATTTCGACCCAGCCTCAACTATCAAAACAACTCTTAGAAGTTCAATCAGTCTTACATTTACCACTAGTGGGCCCTGAGTAAACTTTAAAACAATGCTAAGGAAAATATAAATTTGCTCTAATGAGAACCTCAAGGGATACGCCACATTTATGATGATTAAAAAATATTAGGCACTGAGTATTTTGTGTGAGTACATTTTTGCAGTATAATCCACTTGGGAAGTGGACACATATCCATATTACAGCTCAATTCTATAATCCCCAGCCCTTCCTTGCTGTCTCCTTCCCTCTTCCTCAAAAAATTTTCCCCATTTTCATTCTTATTGTTATTAGTCTTATCTTATGTTTATGACATATAGTACTTACTTTCATTTAGGTGATTAGGTTCCCATACATTTCATGTTTTCATTCTGCTTATTTCTCCAGCCCTTTTCCTTCCCCATCTCCTCTTGCCCACATTCTCTTGAACCTCTTTGCATTTGCAAGGGATCCATCCCCTTGTCTTTTTCTACCCATCCTTTATTGCATTCTTTGTTTGTACTTTGCCTTACTCAGAGGAGAAATACTACAGAAAACTTAAGCTCAGGCATTGAGTATTGAGAAAACATGTTAATCATGAATAAGAGACTGGAAGATCATGATACCATTAAAATTTCTGCAGTTTCTTTGTGAAATGACAAGTATGAAATGACACAAAATAAGAAAGCCTTACATTAAAGTCCAATCTAAGTGACTTCTGAAGAAAAAAAAATCTGTAGCAGGAAGGAACAATGAAGAAAAAAGAACATGTTTTGTTCATGAGCGACTAGAATGAGAAACAGTTTTAACAAAAACTGTTGTCCTAAAAACAATATAAAAATTAAAAAACCTTTCAACTACTATTCTTTAAATGTCTAAGTGTGTTCAGTACTTCAAAATTAGAAACTTAGATACATTGGAAAAATTGATATAAATTTTGGAGTAACAATACCCATATAAACACAATTATTTCTAAGTCATTTGCAGAAACCATAGCTTCCATCAAGAGGTAAAATGCCTATACATAGAATTGGTCACTCAATCAAGCAGAAAAATAATACAGAGATAATTTATCCAAGTATCTGGGGAGTTGGCAGGCAGTGAAATCAAGAGCAATAAGCCAGTCTAGAGACATAGTTATACTTAATAGATTTTCTTTTACTTAATAGCATTATTCCATTGAAGAATGTGAATAGGAACAGAATACAATAGATGTTTTCTATTAAGGTTTCATTAATGGTTTTGACATAATGTCCCCTGATATTGGACTTCCAAAATTAATACAAATTGGTTTGGATATGAACACAATTCTGTAGATGGAAAACTGGTTTTGAGATTAAGCAAAAATTAACTACAAATTAATATTAATGAAGTCTATTAAATAAGGTTCCAATCAGCTCACATAGCACTGAACTTCTGTATGGAAGGGTGCTAGGTTTAATAGTAAACAAAGCATTTAGTTGAGTATTTACTAATGAGTAAAAAATGAGCATTAATTACTTTTGCTGATAATTAACATGCTAGTGTGGTAAAAAATAACAAAAAGTATTATGCTGGACTTTAGCAAGTACAAAATTATAGGTATGGGGGAACAGGTGCTTTAGATAAACATTGCTTTGGATTCCAACTCAGTGTGAGTTGGTGTTTGAGAGTTTTGTTTGTTGATATGTTCTGTCCTAAAGCAATCATTTTCCTTGCCCAAAGCAGATTATTAAAAAGTAGGCAAATCTGGAGCGTCATTAGTTGCTTATAACTCTGTATTTTGTGAATTTACAAAGATAACTTTAAAACCTACAAAATTTTTGACAAGACTTTTGGTACTTGCAAATTGCAACAGTAGATGTGAAAAATAACAATCATTCTTATGCTAAATATTTTCAGTGCTCTCCTAATCTGTGCTCTGGGTGCTGTTCTAAGAATTGAGAATATTTGTGAACAAAAACTAATCCTTATCCCCCTGTGAAATTTATGTCCTGGTCAGTTTACTTCCTTTGTGTTTTTTCCTCCTCCAGTGACATGAGAGGACATTTTACAAGGCATAACAATTTAGCAAACTGGATGGCAGTAAACTGGAGAACTTTCTGGTTCTGCTTTGAGTCTTGGAGGTTACACACATGGAAGCACCAATCATAGCTACATAAGTGTTTAAAGGTAAAAACAAGAGGTTCTAAAGCGAGTTGCCCGAGACTAATAAAAATTTGTTAGGTAGATAGGGGAAGAGAGAACTAAAAGGAGGCAGCAGCATATGAGAAGGCATGGGCCCATGGGAAGTGTGACTTGTCCTATGAACCATACAGAATGGTAGGAGATGAAGGTCCAGATGAGCATCATACGTCATTCAAATGAAACTTATAATGGTACCATGGTGAAATGGGGCATACAGAGGATTTATAATAAGAAAAAGGGACCAAATTTGTAAATAGGTCATGCTAAGGAAAAGGAAAATAAGCCCAGTTCCAGAGACACCTGTAAGTCTGGTGGTAGCCCTGGGTCAGATGACGAACCTGTGCTCTCTTAGATGGGAGCTAATAGTCATATAAAAATTAGTTGAAATTATTTAAAAATGAAAATTTAAGTTCCTTCATCACCTTAGCTATGTTTCAAATATTGCATAATACAGAAATAGATTTTTTTTCCAGAATCCTCAGGATTCCATAGCACGCTGTACACCTAACTATGATAATGCATGCCTCCTCTGTGGAAGGAGCTGAGATGAAGCCGAGAGAAGAGGAGAACACTTGAATAGCAAAGAACTTCAGCATTTACTGATATTTGTGTTTTTTAAACATCCTTTTACCACAAGAAAGTTTTCCAATGCTACTTGTGAAAATTAAAGAAAAACATCAAACTAAACTTGACAATTATAGAGGGGATAAAAAAGAAGGAACGGATAGACTAAATCTAAATCTCTCCAACTTTTCTTGCTCATTTTAATGCTATTTGACCTTGGCTAGAAAGTTCAGCATTCAAGGTATAAATTCTGAGTTTGTCAAATACTTAGAAGCATTTAGCAGAGAAAGCTTGGGTTTCTTGAGAAACTTATTTGATATTATATGACACTGAAGTAACTTTTAAGATTACTTGTGGAAAAAAACTGTTTGAAGATGTGAAATGACATAGACCATGAACATACATGGAGATCTGGACAGAAGAAAAAGAAAAATCTACTTGATAACCAGCTAGTGAGTGAGCAAAAGCACACCTGGGTGTGTCCTGGCCCTTGGTCAGATATAGGTGCCTGCTAGCACAGTTGTCTGTCACCACTGCCATCTTTCCAGGGCACCATGCCACTCTTGCTGGGTATTTGGGGGACACCCAGAAAGCTCAACCAGAATAGGCAGCAGAGAGTTTTGCTCTGTGGCTGCCAGACTTATAGGTTGCCAAGTCAAAGAAGGCTTTGTGAAATGCTGCCAAGGAAGTTTTAGCTGGAATCTTGTCTAACTTTCCTGATGTGATGAATATTATATTCCCTCTTAGCCAAAATAATGCAAATCAAATTTAAGGGTAAAAAAAAAAGAATACTTACACTGGAAAAGTCAGCAGTATATTTGGAGCTAAATTAAAAGATGGTGTCAGATGATTTCCAAATCACAACACTTCCATACAAATTGTAGAATGTATATTTTGAAAGAGATTATTTTTAAATCCCTGAAATGAAAGGATGAGCCCCTCATACAAGCAAATATGAAACTTCATGCTACCCATAATAATTGAACTGCTTATCAATAAACTGAAAAGCTTAAATATTCCCTAACTCCTGCCAGCTGCAGAATCACTTGGATTTAGATTGCTTCTACAGGGAAAACTCTAATTTTTATTTTTGCCACAGAAACAAGACAGGCTAGGAATTCAATACAGAGATTATATTAAATAGTTATCCTAGCTCAAATGTCCTGTAACATGTTTTATTACAGCCTTTTTATTAGAAGTGCTGAAAGTCGCATACCTATTGCACATCTATTCTTGCCTGAAAAAAAAAAAAATAATCAGAAGGGACATCTAAATATAGTCAGAATTACGTATCAAACTGACAGAGTATTGCCTTTATTTTTTATTTAGTAATTCTGTGAAAACATAAGTATTACCAATGGGCTATTTTTTTTTTTTAATTATAGAAAAGAGAAAATGAGTAACTCAAAAAAACCTTCCTGAGATTTAAAGACCAGAACCTAGGTCCAACAGTCATTTGTTTGATATTAAGACCTTAAATCTGAATAATGAAAATATTCTACTAAAAGTAAAGTTAAACAGTGAGCCTCTTCCTGTTATTCTTACACTTAGAATTAGTGCATTACAGACTTTCCCCAGCAGTCCGTCAGTGGGCCCTCTGGTGGTTTTTCTGTATAGTGAGCCCGCCCTAGTGTTTCAAGGTCAAATGGAGTTTCTGCACCATTGCCCTTCTCTCAGATCTGAACCTGCACCCGGGCCAAGCCCTGTAATAGTGGTTCCCAGCAGGGACTGCGGGCACTTTGGCTGACTGCATTCAGACAGCTGGGCGGTGCCTCACCGTTCCCCAGCAGCGCAGGTCTGTCACACAGACCTGAAGTTTGAGGACTTCTGGAAGCCAACGTCAATGGTTAATTATATGCTGTGAATTTAAAAAGTCTCTCAAACAAAAGAAAATACACATTTTTATTTGCTGTGCATGGATATCTGTGTCTATATCTATATCCATATCTGTATCTATATGGTTTAATCCCAAAAACACAAATTAGACTTATTTTGTGTGCTAGTACTAGGTTTATAAATATTTATAAACTGAACTTTAGGAGCTTGTAGTAAAACTAGGAGGTCAGGTAACTTATATAGTTAAAAGTTTGTGTGATATCGCTTTATTTTGTTTCTGAAATAGGGTATAACTTGAGTCTAATTGAAAAAGTCATGATGCAGCTAATAACACAATGGATAGATTTCCCACTATAGCTCCTTATCATTTTGTGAAAATATCCAAATGATAAATTTTTGTTTCTCTAAATCCATTCAGAAGCTTGAATAGTTTTTCTTTATTTGTGTACAAACCAGAGATCTGAAGTGCTGTGCTGTGCATCAGTTGTACGTTCATCCTGACACCCTACTTGTTGAGACATCTGTCAGAGTAACAATGCAGAAAACTGTCACACTCATTCACCTTTAGCATTCCATGTCTATAATGTTTCCTAAATTGACAGAAGGGCTTTTTATACTGCATAGTTTCTAAATTACTGATTAAAGACACTAAGAAAAAAACAGAAATAAACCTTGAAATAAAAAGTACAATATAAATTAATAAAATAGTATGGGTTCAATGATAATCACTAAAATAAAATTTGAATTTTATTTTTTTATTTTTTAATTTTTTTTCATTTAAGAGAAAAAAGACACATATAAGAAGGACAAACAGCAAAAGAGACAAACCACAACAGCAAATCCACAACAGTAATATTATAGGTTTACAAAACAAGATGATAGGAACTTGACAATGGTTGCAATATTGCATATGGTTACCCTCAACACAGTTGCTTACATTAACAGATACAGACATGTAAAATTGATCCAGTCATATGAGTATTAACCGATCTTTCTCAATAACTAATACATTCAGAAGTATAGTTATTTTAGTTACCTTACATATACATATATACAGATAAAATTTGAATTTTAAAACTATACAATATTAGACTGTTTGGCCCCTAAAACTTAGTTTAAATACTGAGCAATATTGTGTGCAAATTTCTGTTCCCCAGTCTTCTCTCACTTTCCGTAAGGCTGTTTTTCTTGACTAGCTTGTTCCAAACCAATGAATTACTTTTTGTTCACCTTTTCCCCACACCACATTAGGAAGTCTGTTCAGAACTCCTGCTAGCTGATCATCTAGCATAACATGTCCTCTGTCCACTCACCAGCCTCAGCATACTACAGAGCAGGTCCTCCACGTAACCTCAACACCCCACCTTCTATTTGTCCTTCAGCCTTTCATAGTGAAATTGGTCCTCAGACACCACCTGAATCATATTCCTGTCACCCCAGACACTGCAGTCAATAGTGATTCCTCTTTCCTTTTGTCCTTACACAGCATTGAGCTCAGCCTTGCTCCTCCCACTTAATCCTGCAGGCTGGCTCCATGAGGTCTCTCAAATGTGCCACCTCACTCACACGCTTCCCAACTCATATTTGCACCAGTGACTTTCTACTATGACAGCAGCGTGCAGGCCCCACCACAGGGGTGCCTTCTGGAACACCCCGTCTCTGCCTTTGCTCTTCCCCTCGGAACCCGATGTGAACAGTGCACGTGTCCACATCACACAGCCCCAAGTTGCTGTATCTTGACAAGCAAGTCTACGCATTGGTTTTAGTTTTTAAATGATAAATAATTTGAGTCTACCTCAACAACAACAACAACAACAACAACAACAAACACACTGTGAGGATGCTCTGTTTGACTGTTTGAAATAGAAATGAGTCCTTCATATGTCACTCACTTTAATAAGTTAATGTTCTTAGTAACATTCACATAAGTGTGGCATTCCTTAGAATGGCATGTGCCTACAGTATAACCATATTTTCAAAGAATTTTGGAATAAAAAAGACCTTACATATCATTAGACAAGTCTCACCATTTCACTCTTTCCTCAGCTTAGACTAATGAACCAATTACCCCAAGTAATAAGGTACCTGATGTCAGACAGGTACTAACAGAGCCAATCCCCAAATCATAGCTTCCAAAATTTTATTCCACAATCACCAGTCTCAAAGAGATGCATACTGAAACAGATTCCGGTAGTTACTGTCTCATGAACATCCAATACACTTTATTTTTATGCCTCTTCCTCCAGGTTATATATTCTCCTCTGCCTCACTTCTTTATGTTTTTCTTTCTGTTCATATTCTCTTCTTGCTCATCCATCAACTATTTCAAATGTGATGGCATTTATTTCCTTCAAATTCCTATAGTCTTCAATTTATCTCTCCTGTTGAATTTATCATCATCTTCAACACATAATAGTTATTTATATTCCTATCATGCTCTTGTATTAGGAAAGCAAGGTCCTGGAGAACAAACTCATGGTTTCTTACAGATCTTTGTAGCTTTTCTTTTTTAATAGCTCAGCATTCAACTGAATATAATTCCATCTATCATTGGATATAGCTGTACGAGTGGTAAATTGGTTACCACTCAGCAATTCGTCTATCTGATTTACCATGTATTATGATTTTTGGAGTCTGATATTCCTATATTCTGGTATTTGTAGGGCCGTAATAATAAACCACGGCAAATAGATACTGAGTTTTTAAGTCATATTCAATTCATCAAGCTGTAGCTAATATACTCCCAGAAATAAAAAAAAAATCTTTATGTTTTTCACTCTTTATCACTTGTAACAAAGTCACATTCAGAGAAGGCACCATACACCCATTTATGTTAACACTCACGTTAACACACTGAGACAGAAAACAGCTAGAATGCTACTTTCAGAAATAGCAGAATCACAGTGCCAGCACTCCTGAATTCCAAACTATGATGTGAAAATCTTCCTTCGTGCTGGTCCTGATTAGCAGAAAATGTTTAAAAAAACCCCAATTTTATGTGTTTTTTAATAGTATTCCTTTAATGTTAGATAAGAATCTAAAATACAAATTAATGAACACAGGTTTAGAATACACGTAGTCATGTCTGGTTAAGACTGTTTCTCAACAAAAGCTACATAAGTGAGTCTTTTATACTCACATATCTCTTATCTGTTCTTTTGGAATCATCTTTGATACTTACCTTCCCCATGAGAAGGGGAATTTAGAAACTCATATTTCGTTTTATTGTAGGTGAAAATAATGCAAGCAATTTTCCTCAAGCACAAAACCTTTTGTGTTAGAACATCATAAATCTGAAACACTTTCTGTTTTTTTCTACAATATTCCTGGACAATCATCTGAACAGCTGAGATTTCCACTGTGCCTAACAGTCTGAGCACGCAGCACCTCTATCCCCACACTCAGGTATGCCATCCCCACTAAGAAGGGAAGCCTTGCAAGAAAATGCTGCACTGTAGCCATAAACCAAAGCACTGCTTGTATTTGGAGCCAGATTTTCTGGGTAGGAGTCAGATATACTGTTATCAATAACTCATGAATCACAAATAATAGACAAAATATGTTCAAACATCTCTGTGATGACCCAGTGCTGCATGGCATACTCTTGGCACAGATAAATGGTCTTTTAGCGCCCAGCTACTACCTGCTCCTCTTCTCTCCTCTTTTGGGGTTCACCTGTTTCTACTCTCTGCCTTTTGTACCCTTATGCAAAGTAAAATTAAGTGGGGCTTACTAGGAGTAGAACAGCACCATGAGCAGTAATGAAGCACAGACTAAATGTACCTTGTAAGTGGACACTGACATTATGTATTTAGATCACCCAGTAAAACAAAGTCCTTCCTTATGTAAACTTGCTTTCTGATAGAAATTCATTCAGATGTTATTAAGGAGGTTTTGTTGAACCAGGAGTACCAGACATTAATGGTCATGAATCTGGCATACATAGAAAGAGTTGCATAAAGTAAGAAACACTTTAGACTAAATGGGGCATTAACAATAGTTATTACTCTTCATGTGTTATGTCTTTGTCTCAAACTCATTCTCACCACTCCACCATGCTTCATACATGCACGACCATACAACTGATAAGTGATTCCACCCACTGGCTCATAGACCTCAGTAATTCGAGGTGTAGGAACAGCCCCATGATCATTCAGCCTCAACTGATTCTGGAGGGATTAATGACGGGTGATACAACCAGTATCCAAAGCAGCTGTGGAGTTGCAAGCATGGGTTTGATTATATCTAAATAACTCTTTCAATTGCTTACCAAACAAAGGCTCAATAATTTTCAGGAATGTTTTATTACCTATTGCTACGTGATTGTTAACTTGTGTGTATATTATGTCTTTCGTAGATTAGCTGGAAATGCTTCATTTGATACCAGAGCAGTCTCTGCAGAATGCTGCCAAAACGTTTTCCCATTAAAAAAATTCAATGCCAGCGAACTGGCCAATGAAAAAGAAGTAATGCTTTAGAAAGTCTCTTCTAAACACTTACTTTGCATCCCCATGCATGTCTCTATTTGGCTTTTGAGTTAAACCCTGGAGCAGTGAAGTATATTCTGGGTTAGGCAAGAACCAGCAGGAATGGATCGACCCTGTACAATGTCAGGGATTATTGCAAAGGCCGAAATGATCTCTGGTTCTGCTCGGTGTGTTCCCTCTGTGTCCACAGAAACAACCTGTTGGAGGTTGACCTCAAAAAGAAACAACAACCTTATATTTTGTGTGTTTTATAGTATTTAATAATTGTTAAAGAATTCATGTCACCCCATGTGATCCTCAGACTCGTTCTATGAATCCTTGTAATAAATAGTATCACAAAGGTCTGAATTACCTGCTCATTTCAAGATACCTTGATTCAAGATTTTTCAGCTCTGGGCTCCCCATAAGATTGGGTGAGGCTTTCGTTGCAACTGTATAGAAACCTAACTCCTCCTCCTTCTCCTTCTTTTCCTCCTCCTCCTGCTCCTTTTCCTCCTCCGCTTCCTCCTCCTCTTCCTCCTCCTCCTCTTACTATTCTTCCTCCTCCTTCCCTTACTCCTCTTCCTCCAACTTCTGCAGAGTTTTTACCCAGTGGTAATATCTGTCCCTCAATAATTTTCTTCATCACAGCATCTGACTGCTAGCTAGTCAGACCTATGGTTTGAATCTTGCCATGCTTTGAATATTTGTATCCCTTGCAAAACTCCCACAGGGTTAAGATGTGGACATTTAGGAAAGATTAGACCAAGATACAACTAGTGCCTTATAGAGGTCTAGAGGGTACTAGGTAGGCCTTCTTTTGCCCTTCTGTTCCTTCTATTATATGAGGACGTGGCACAGGAAGAAGGTATCATCTTAGAAGCAGAGCATTCCTCATCAAACTTGGAATTTGTCTGCTTCTTTGTCTTGGAAACCCCATCTACCAGAATTCAGAGACATAAATTTCTGTTCCTTAAAAATTGCCTACTCCCAGATGAGCATTAGCAGACAAAGAACAGTTCAATATTATAGCTGAAGAAACTCAGGATCATAATTATTATAAGAAATAAGCTTCAAACTCACAGCTTTTCATAGCTCAATTACATGGACAGGAGGAAGCAAATGCAGGACTCCAAGAGCTTCTTCTTTCTAGTGATGCCTTTTGTCAACTATGGATGCAAACAGAGCTGCATCAAGAGATGTTACAAAAATTTCTTGAAAAGATGAAAGTTTCATAAATTGCTATCCACATCACCTCTTTGGAATCCTGATTATATCTATCTTCAAACTGCTTTTTGAAAATACAATTTATAATTCATCTCTGTACTGTCCCATTAATTTTAAAATTAAAAAAAGATCTAACACAAAGTAGGAGCTAAGAAAATAATAAAGATTTTCACTGTTTTGGAACACATTAAAGAATTCTATAAATGCTAAAATTTTACCTCAAAGATTTGTCTCCTTTAGTTCACAAATTATATCTGTGATATTAAATGCCAATGTCATAGGATCTTGATTAAAATATGAATTAACTTTGATGTCACCGCTATCGCTCAAAAGTGTTCATTACTCTTTTGATATATGTACATCATTCATAGAACAAAAGTCTTTTTGCTATAAATGTTTATACAAAAGAGGCAAGAAACTAAAATACATTTAGTATCTTATTTTGCATAAAAGACATGATCGTACATAAAATAGTTTTGAAAGTTCTACATAGTCAAATTCCTGACATGACTTTTTTTTTTTTAATCTAGATAGATTGTCTTTGTTGTGCTGACCTGATGTTAATCTTGATTGTTAACTTGATTGATCTGAGAAATAGTGAAGTGCACTTCTGGTAGGTATGCATGGGATACGAGGGCGTGACTTTGGGTTCTCTATCTGCTCCCTCCCCACTTCTTCTCTGGTGCCCCTCCCCCATACGCTGCTTACCAGCTGTCGTGAAAAGAACAGCTTGTTCAGTCACAGCCTTCTGCCATGATGCCTCTGCCTCAGAGTCAGCCAGCCAAGAACTAAGCCCCCTCAAAGCATGAGCAAATAAAACCCTCACTTCACCTAAGTTCCGGGTGTCAGCTATGGGCCCAGTGATGGGAATGCTGACCAGTAAGTGGCAATTAAACCTAGACCTTATGCATGCCAATCAAGTGTCCTTTTAAGATACAAGGATTATAAAATCACAACCAAATAATACTCCATTAATATGCATAACTTTGTGTTTTATTAATTCTAAAATAAATAAATTGAAATTGACTTAAATTCTTTGGAAAATATAAATAATTTCTAAAATTGGAGTAGTAAATCCCATGGCAAAGAGAAATTATAATGTATGAATATTTTAAAATATATCTGGAAACTTATGCTTGGTAGTTTGAGTCTGTCTTCTTAAAAAGCCACAAATGCTATTTAGGACCCACTCTCTTAACCTCATCTCACAATAATTACTTCCCATAGGACCATCACCAAGTACCATTAACATATGAATTTGAGAATTACATTACCAACACATGAATGCATGGGGGATAGGTTCAAGCCACAGCAGTAATCATTTTTTCCATATATCCTTAAAACAATACTGTAACACTGTATTCCACTTGAGATTTCTACCACTTATAAGGTCCATGTGCTTGTATAAAATAAAAGCCTGCCTGTTCTACACTCCATTATTTTTTCTATTCTCCTTAAACTACCTGAGACATTAAATTTCCTAATACTAACCTTTTTTAGACTTACAATACTAGGAAAAAGAGTAACTCAATTAGATAATTAGAAAACAAAGCTACATGATTCGTTTTATATGATTGCTGCAAATAATCTGCAAAATTATTATAAATGGTAGAAAATAAAAAGAGTAAATAAGCTAAAGTAAAAATATACTATAAATTCTTAAGAACAGACACAAAGGTTGAACGCATTTTAATAAACTACCTAATTACTCATCAAATCTCAGTATAAGAAAATTCAGCAGTTGAAAATATTCTGTATTGATTATTTGTTGCTTCAATCAAATTATTACTAAAACCAATTATCATGACACAATCATCAAGAACATTGTTAATAACATAGTATATTAGATTTGAGCACAGGAGTTACACATTGCCTGAATCTAAACTAATAAGATACTTTCTATGCATCATTTTTTTTTCCTAATATTTGGTTACACCAAGTGACTTGCCTGGAAAAAAATATATTTATTCTAGTTTATGGCACAAGTACCTCAGACAAAATTCAACTGAGCAGGTAAAATTGTAACAGATGGTAAATACAGTTGCTTAGAAGCAGTCTTTGGCCATGGTAAGTCACAGTAGAGATATTGGTTGTGATGTCCTTTGATGAAAACTTCCCTGAGGTTCTTCTTCTTGAAGCAACTTGATATATATTGGCAGGTGAGCATTCATACTTATAATGGTACTAGGTATAAAACTCACACAAACACAGTCACTGGACTACTTGTCCTTTTCATTCAAATCACCACAATCTTAACAGCCACAAAATCAGCCCCTTAATTTTTAGAACTTTCTCACATCCTTGAATACTGTAATTCTTGTGATGTTATGAAGGTAATATCTGGTTATATGAATATAATAAGCACAAGGATACAAACAAGAAAACAGCATTGATTGCTACACACTAAAGCACTACTAGTTTTGTTTCCTATTAGTATCAGTAAGAAGATAAATTTTCTAATTAGTACCTGAGTGCATTGCTGGCAAGAAGCAGCTCATAAGTTATCTGAAGGAATATAAATATAAATATAAATAATCTCTGAATTCTTGCAGGAAAATCAATGGAATGGTTAAAAGCAAGCAGACAAGAAATGCTAGCACTCTACCAAATATTATCATCAGGCACATAGAACTGACATTTGAAAGAAGGTATTTAACCTACTTTCACTAGAGTTAAATAACAAGGAAACTCTGATAGTCTCCCTTCTATGTTTTACATTTTTTGGTCTTTTAATAAATTAGTCTTGAAAATTGGGTAGAGATGAGCACACCATAATACTCCCTATGTGGGGGATTTTCTTCGTTTTCCTTCAAGTCACACCCTTAGAGTCTTTTCCAGCATTGCACAGTAGCTACAGGAGGAGGACAGAATTGATACTGCCTACAGTTGTTACTTACTTTTATCAAGCTACTTAAGAGAACGTTCCACTGGGCACATTTTGCAGGTGAGAAAATTACCAACGTTCATTTCACAGAGTAATAGAAAGCAAAAACAAAACCAAACAAAATTATAGAGCCAGATCACCGTGATCTGGAGGGCGTTGTTTCTTTTTGTCATCCTCCCAGGTGTTCATCTGTACAGGCAAAACAGTGAGAGACTTGCTCCACTTTTCATTTGTGGGAAAAATTTATCTTTGGCAGCTTTTAAATTAAACTCAATGCTCTGTACAGAATTGAAGTAAGTTTTTGTCTTTCTCCTCAAAAATCTACCGGGTCTCTCATGCTTGGTGGCACATATTTAAAAGAGGAAAGTAAAAGGACAAAAGAGGACTAAAGGGATAAAGCACCTGCAACCAACTTTATTGTACATAAAGTTCTTCCATTCCCCTGAGGCCAGGCATGTAGGGCAGTGTCATATGAGCTCTATTAGAAAAAGTAACACTTGGGTCCTGCCTTTGTGTGAAGGGCTTAGTACCTCAGGTAAGACAAAAGTGCCCTCAGAGATTCTTCAAATAGGTACTGAATAAGTATGGCATAAAAATGTCACCCTACTTATTTACCCATGAGGTCATACACTGACAGCCTCAGAAATGATGAGAAGAACAACATCAGGGAAATAAAAAGAATAGGAGTTTTCTACTATCACCCTCCCGGCCCCGCATGCCCCACCAAGAGCATCACCAAGTTTGACAACTATTCACAAATAGGTTGTTCTCTGAGAATCCAGAAGTCAGAGACACCCCAACTCTAACTTGGAACAATATACCTGAGAAAAGACACATTGAAAGGGGTAAGAACAGTTTCCCAGAGTCTGAACCACTCCTCCCACAAGACAACACAATCAGATACTCAGACAGACACCCTCAGTCTGTAGTTTTTTCTGGAAAGAAAGTGAGAGCATCGTGACAAGCACCTGGCTCCTAAAGCACGCGGAGTGAGACCACAGCTTCCGGAGAATGCAGCATGTTGCCTAGGAGGCTCATTTTTTTCTTGCCTCATCCAGATTACTGAGATGATCTACAAAATTCAAAATTTAGGAGAGGTTGAGAGCAGGGAAAAGAAGTCATAGACCCTAAAAATAGCTCCACAGATTGACAAGAAAGCCTGTTCTTTAGGTAGTCAGGACACTTCCTTTGCTTCCAAATTCCCTCCACCACCCATAGGCACCAGGAGTTTACACACTTAACCACTCATTTCCCCTAGGCTTTCACAGCCCACGAAACATCAGTGCAAAAATCTTGTGATGAAGTCCAGCTATACTCTAGGACGAGGTATACAAACATGAATATTTCAAGGCACGTCCCTAGAGAATATGGAGGGGAGAGACGCAGCACCCAGCCTGGCTTTGCAGGACTGAAGAAAGGCATAGGATCCTAAGAATCCCCCACCAAACAAGCAGGAAGTGCAGACTGGGTGCATTGATTGGAAGCAGTCCCTAGTGGCCTGACTGGGGAAGGCGTTCTTACTCAAAATGAATCAGTAAAAGACTTGAGAAGATGACTGCCTTTTCTCATGTGAAAACAAGGAAAGGCTTTGAAGAGCATGAAAAATAAGGAAGCATGATACCACCAAAAGGACATAGTACTGTTACAATGACTCCACAGAAATGGAGATCTATGAATTACATTACAATATATTTAAGATAATTCCTTTAAGGAATCTCAAGAGAACAGAACACAAAGGTGTCAGAAAAAGAATATAAGAATATAATGAAAAGTTTAATAAAGGCAAAAAAAAACACTAATAAAAACCAATCAGAAATTTTAGCACAGAAGAAAACAGTAACAGAACAGAAAATTACAGTAGCAACTTTTGACAATAGACTTGATCAGTGAACATGAAAACAGGTCATTCAAATTTGCCTATCTAATGGGGAAAATAACAAAATAATACAAGTTTGAGAAAGCATAAGGGACCTATGGACATCATAAAGCAGATGATATATGAATTCTGGGAAATTCTGAAGGAAGAAAGAGAGAAGGGGGAAAAGTACTTATTAAAAGAAATACAGTCTAAAAAATCCCCCAATCTTGGAAAGGATATGGATATTTAGATTTATGAAGCTTAAAGGACCACAAGCAAGACTGACTCAAAGAAGAAAACCCAAGGCACAATATAATCAAATTGTCAAAAGGAAATCTTGAAAGCAGCAAGAGAAAATATATAAACCACATAGGGAACCCCCATAAGGCTATAGTGGACTTGTCAGCAGAAACATTACAAGACAGAGAAGAAAGGGATTATATATTCAAAGTGGTAAAAGAAATAAAAAACAATATGTGAGACAAAAACATTATACACAGAAAAGCTGTCCTCTAGAAATGAAAGGAAAATACATTTCCAGGCATATCAAAACTGAGGGAATTCATCACCACTAGACCTGCACTGCAAGAAGTTTTTCAAGTTGAAACAAAAAGGATGCTAATTAACATGAATATACATTCATATATATATATGAGTAAAAACTGTTCATGGTACAAAAAAAAGGATCAAATTCATAAGTCTTAATGCTATAATGGTAGCACAAAAGTCCTATATCTGTACTGTAAACACTGAAGGACAAAACTAATTAAAAATAGGTATAACTACAATAATTTGTTAAAGCATGCATAGTAGATAAACATAAATTGCAACATCAAAAACAGTGAAAGTTGACAGGATAAGAGACACAGAGCTTTTATACATAACAAAATATAAATTATTATCAGCTTAAAATACTCCTTAGCTATTGTAAGATAACTATTAGCTGTTTCTATTATGCCTATAGTAACTCAAAAGAGAAACGCTACAATAGATTCACAGACTTTAAAGAAAAGAATTCATATTGGAATTGTAATTTAGCAGCAGAGTATTTGCCTAGCATGTCTGAGGCCTTGACTTCAATCTCAAGCACAGAAAATAAAAAGGGAAAACTCAAATATACTTGTACAGAAAACAAGCACATCACAATGAAAGAGCAAAAAAGACTAAGAGGCACAAAGCAAGCGGTCAAGGAATGGGCACTAGTAAGTTCTTTTCAGTAACTACTTTGAATATAAATGGATTAAAATTTCCAGTAAAGACAGATAGTGGTTGAATAGATAATTAAAAAAAAGACTCAAATATATGCTGCCTAATGAGGAATTTACTGCACTGCTGAGGATACATATAGATTGGAAGCACATATAGACATATTTGGAGTAAAGGTGCAGAGATGGAAAAAGACATTTCACACACACGAAAGGCAGAAGAGAGCAGATGCAGCTATACTTCCAATAGACGACATGCCAAAGTCTAACACGAGATCCATGTCTACTACCATGCACTAAAGTCCAAAGGGATCAAAGATCTAAACATTAAAACAGAAACACTAAATCTACTGGTAGAGAAAGTAGGTAGAAATCTCAAAGACATAGGGGTAGGCAGAGAGGTCTTGAACAAAAATCAGACTGCACAGGAAATACTTCATAGTATCAACAACTGAGATCTCATCTCATTAAAAGTTTTTCACCTCAAAAGAAATCACCAATGAAGTGAAAAGAAACCCACACAGTGGGAAAAAATTTAGCCAACTGTCTCTTAGACAAAAAACTTCTATCTAGAACTCATAAAGAATCTTAAAAAATCAGCCCCCTCAAATCAAAGACTCAATCCAAAACTGGGCATCTGAGATGAATACATACTTCTCAGATGAAGAAACACAAATGGCAAATACCTATATGAAAAAATGTTCAACATCATTGGTCATTCAAGAAATGCAAATTAAAACAGCACTGAGATTCCATCTCACCCCAAAAAGAATAGCTATTATCAAGAAATTAACCAATAACAAATGCTGGCAGAGCTGTGGGGAAAAAGGAACCTTTCTCCACTGTTAGTGGGAAAGTACACTGGTATGACCATTTTGGAAATCAGTGTGGAGATTCCTCAAAACGTAGAATTAGAGGTTTCATTTGACCCAGCAATTCCCCTTCTGGGTAGTTTCCCAGAAGAATTAAAAATGTCATACCACATTGATATATGTATACCCATATTTATAGCAGCATAATTTGTAATAGATAAATCTTGGGAACAACCCAAAGGCCCGTCAACTGAGGACTAGATAAAACAGATGTGGTATTTTTATATAATGGAGTACTACTCTGTATAAAGAAGAATAAACTGGAGACTTTTACAGGTAAATGAATGCAACTAGAAACCATACTCATAACTGAAATAAATCGAACTCACAAATCTAAACATCACATTGTCTCTCTACTATAAAAACTGAAGAAGTAAATAAGATCTACTATCTAAAACAGATATTGTAAAAGGGAAAGAAACTTCTCAAAAGGAATGAACAACTGGGATGGGTGAAAGGAGAAAAGAAGGAAGGAAAAAGAAAAAACATTTATGCACACACAAAAGATAGCTAAGATAGTTATACTATTGATTTCTTTTAGTTCATTGGAAGAGACCATTTATGTTTACAATGTTTGATCAGTCATGCATGCCTATATCTTTTAACCTGAGCAGCTACTTTGAAGATAACAATATGCAATATATTAACCATTGTTAACTTCTGATTATCTTGTTTTGAAATTATTTTGACCTTGTTTTTTTCTCTTTAAAATAAAAAATATGAAAAAATTTTTAAAATAAAACAAAGGATATCATTATAGAACAATGAAAAGGTTCATTCATAATATGATATTATGATCATAAACATTTAACATTCAATATCAGAACACATAGTCACATAAAGCAAATATTAAATGATCTGAAAGAATCGATAGATGCAATGTAGTAATAGTAGGGACTTTCAAAACTCCAATTACAACAATTGAAAAATTACCCAGACAGAAAATCATAAAGGCATCATAAGACTTGAACTATACTTTAAACCAAATGAATCAAATATATACAGCACATTCCATCCAACAGGAGCAGAATACACATTCTCCTCAAGCATCTGTGAAACATTTTCCAGAATAGAGTATATTTAAGGCAGTTACCTTCTCTAATCTTTATGTAATTATTCTAAACATAAAAGAATCAAGCCGGCTGTGGTGGCGCACTCCTTTAATCCCAGCACTCGTGAGGCTGAGGTAGGCGGAGCGTTGTGAGTTCGAGGCCGGCTTGGGCTACAACGCTAGTGCAAGGCCGACCTGAGCTACATAGTGTGACCCTGCCTCAAAAAACCAGGGCCAGGAGTTTGGCTCAGTGCCTTAAGTGCCTGCCCTGGCAGGCGCGAGGTTGTGAGTTCAATCCCCGGTGCTGAATCATTTATATTGAAGCTAATTATTAAGAAGTGTACACAAATTCAGGAAGACTAAAGTGATAGCAAGTAAAATCACAAACGTTGAAATTAAAAATTACGTTTCTAAATAAAAATTAGATCAAAAAATTAAAAAGTAAATTGGAAAATATTTTGAGACAAATGAAAATGGAAGCAAGACACCAAAATTAAGTGATATAGCAAAAACAAATGTAGGATGAAAGTTTACAGCAAACATCTACGTTAATACTGAAGAAATATTTTCAACAAGATAATGATTATCCAAACAAATAAATGAAATAAAAAATAATAGAAAGTAGAACAGATCAGTGAAATTTAGAGTATTTTTAAGATAAACAAAATTTAAAGACCCTTACTTACACTGAGAATAATCAAGCTATATCAGAGATAAAAGAGGAGGAATTACTACTGATGCCACAGATATGCAAAAGACATAACAGAAGTGGACTAAATCCTAAAATCACACAGTCTTCTGAGACTGAATTACAAAGAAATAGAAAATCCAACAAGCAAGGAATCAGTAATCTCCCAGCAAAGATAAAACCAGGACCTAATAGCATTACAATTGAAACCTAACATTTAAAAAATAACTAATATAAATCTTTCTCAAATCTCCTCAGTTACACAGAACAAATTCACGACATCTGTTCAACATGATGATTATGGGTGATAACAATCTACTGCATCCTTTAAAATTTCTAGAATAAACTTTAAATATTCTCACTACCAAAGGGATAAATATGTAAAATGATGAATTTGTAAATTAGCTTGATTACCAATTCCCTGATATATGCATGCACCAAGATATGTTGTATGCCATAAACATACATGATTTCAGTGGGTCAATATAAAAATAAGTTAATTTTTTAAAATTCCAATGGTATTTTCACAGAAACAAAGAATTTTAAAATTGATATGGAACCATGAATGACCCCACGTAGATAAAGGAATATTAAGCAAGCATAACAAAGTTGGTTGTAACATACCTCCTAATTTCAAGCTATATTACACAATTACAGTGGTCCAAACAATATGGTACAGGAAAAAAAATCAAGCACACAGACTGATCCGGCAGAATAAAAAGTCCAAAAATAAGCTCACACATGTACTGTCAAGTATTCACAAGGTGCTAACAGTACAAAATGGATAAAAGATATACTGTGCAACAGATGCTGCTGGCTAAGAGATCATATCCACATATCGAAAAAAGTTGGATCTTTATTATACACTGTAGGCAAAATTTACCATAAAATGGACTACAGACTTAATATGAGTCTTGAAATTATAAAACTATTTGAAAAGAAAAATAAGAAAGTTTCATAACACTGTCTTCACAGTGATTTGCACATTATAAACTGTGAAGCCTGAGCAACAAAAGCAAAAGTAAACAATTGAAACTTAATTAAACTAAATATTTTTGTATAGCTAAGTAAACAACAAGATGGAAAAACCACCTATGTAATGGTAGAAAATATATGCAAATTGTTCATATGATAAGTAATTAATATTCAAATTATACAATGGCTCATACAGTTTAATAGTAAAATTTTAAAATGTAGATCCAATTTTAAAATGAAAAGATGACCTGAATGAACATTTTTTCCAAAAAGAATATGCAAAAAGATAACAGGTATATATGAAAATGAGCTTAATACACTAATCATCAGGGAAATGCAAATCAAAACCAAAATGACACATCACCCTACAACACAGTGATTATTATCAAGAGTCATAACATAATTGTTGGAAAGGATATAGAGAAAAGGGAACCTTTGCACTGTTGGTGGAATTGTAAATGGATAGAAATATTGTAGAAAACACTATGGAAGCTCCTCAAAAAATTAGAAGCATAATTACCATATACTTATCAATGTCATCTCTGATTACATATATGAACAAAATAAAATCACTCTTTCATCTATTTATTTATTTATTTGGTATTGAGAGTCAAGCTCAGGACCTTGCGTTTGCTGGGCAGGAGATATGCCTCTGAGCTGTATCCCCAGCCCCAAATCACTGTCTTAAAGAGATATCTACAACCTCATAGTGTAGTCTTCACAATAACCAATATATGAAAGAATTTTAAACGTATATTAATCAATAGATGGACCTAGAAAATGTAATATGTATGTTATTACACATGTATATACATATATATATATATATAGAGAGAGAGAGAGAGATACATAATATTCAGCCTTTTAAAAGGAGATATAGTCATATGTGACATCATGCATGATCTGGAGGACATGATATATGTGAAATAAACCAGAAATAAACAAATATTCTGTTATCCTACAAAAATGTAGAAACTGAGAAAGTAGAACTCATAAAAACAAAGGAGAAGAGGGGGTGGGAGAAATGGACAGATATTGGTCGAAGTGTATAAAGTTTCAATTATAAAAAATAAATAAGTTCTGGGAATCTAATATACAGAATGATGACTGTAGTTAATAGTCCTATATTGTATACTTGAAATTTACCTAAAGTAGAGTTTAAGAATTCTCACCATTTCCAAAATAAAATAGTAACTATGTGAGGTGATGTGTGCGTCAGTTAGCTAAGCTATGATCATTTCATAATGCATGCATATATAAAAACATCAAAATTAAATACATATAATTTTTATTTTCAACTATACCTCAATAAAATTAGAAACAAAAGATAAATAATTAGGTCATATAAACAAAAGAAAGTTTGCAAGTAGTTGTGTTGAAAGAGATGCTAATCCTAGGTAAACTAGGTAAGTAGTTTGGGATCACTGGGGAAAATGTAAGTAAAGGAACAAAGGAGAAAAAAACAGAGAATTTTTTTGAGAAAATAATCATATTGCAAAAGATCACCAGAGGAACTGGAGTAGTTAAATATTGAACTAAAATAGGGTCTAAATAGCAAAAGGACATGGTTGTAAGTAATACAGTAACTGAGAAGTTACTGGAGGATTTCTCAGAAGAGCAAGGCAATTGAAACTAGAACTTAAAATATGAACTGATCATCAGGCAGAGCACTGACCACAGAGGAGAGAGGGGAAGCAATGAGTCTCATAGGGGCAAGACAGGTCAGGCAGGGTGATGACATAGTGAGAAAAAGGTGCACAGGTCAAATGTGGATGGCTTTTGGAACTGATTTATGTTAAGGACAGTGCAGAACCAAAGATAATCTCCAGGTTTTGATTTTGATTCACTACAAGAATGCTGGTGACTAGAAGAAAAAGAAAAATATATGAAGTGAAAATAGCAAGTTCTGTTTTTGAAATGTTGATATTAAAGGGCTTTCAAAACAACAGCTGGAAAGGTCAGACGTGCACATAGAAAATGTAGGAAGTCTGGAACAGCCATACAGTTATGGAAATTGTACTCACAAAAGCAGTACATAGAAGTTATAGAAACTGATGAAATTCTTATGAGACAGAGAATGCAAGCATAAGAGGACCTACAGCAGAACTGGGAGATGGGAAGAGAGTAAGCAGCAAGAGAGAGAAAAGAGGAATGTCTAAAGACTAGGAGGAAAAACAAAAAGATGAAGAAATTTCATGCTTTTATGTGCATGAGCCTCAATATTCAGGATGTATTGACAGCATTTGAATTTTAAGGAATAAAAGTAATAGTCTAACTCATGAAAAACGTAACAAGAACCAATCCAAAGTAGTGTAACTGAATAACACCCCTACACATTTAAAGAGTATCATGTATCTATTTCCCTAAATCTTACATGTACTTGGATTTTGACAACTTCCATTTACAAACATTATTACAATCAGATAGACATCATTAGATGTACACTTCTATTTTTTTATTTGTCATTAATGATCTCTAAGATATTAAACCTATAATGGAGAAAAGCCACAGTCAGAGGAATGCAACCATATATCAAAGAGTGCTTAATTTAATTTTTTTTCTTCCAGAAAATTAGTAACAAGTGAAATGGTATGAAGTATCAAAAAATAATACAGGAAATGAAAATTTGCCACTATACTAAATAAACAATAGAAGAAGAATGTAATAATGTGCATTTGAATTTCTCCTTAAGACTACAAAGCTCCAGTTGCCAAAGATTCCCCAATAGGTTACTCTCCAATCTCCTTCTTCCCCATGATCTCAGAGGAGTCAAGGCACCAAAGGAGGACCCCAGTGACACACCCTATCCCCTCCATTTTAAGATAATCAACTTCCAAACCACAGACAAAAGGAAAAGCAGAAAAGTTTCATAAAATGCAAACTTAACATTCCTCCACTCAACTACCTATATCTGTCTATATTAGCCAATATTTGAAATAAATTTATCCACACAGTTGCAAATATCATCAGTCTTTTGACTTTAATGACTTACAATTAGCGAAGAGCATCTTTATGATATATGATTTTAACCCACAAATGAAGATTTCTGAAGGGCTTGAGAAACTTCTAAATATTTAGAAGCGAAAAGCAAGCATGCACACCTGAATTTGGAAACACATAACACAAAATTAGACAATAAACAAGGATATCAATCTGCAATTTTACAAGAAAAGAGTAAAAAATAGCCAATCTTCCAGAAATGGACAGGAACATTTATAAAAGTGTCAAAACTCTGCAAATTGATTCTATCTACAAGAAGTCTGCAAGATTAATAAAAATGTAATTTAATTTTTAATTGAATTTTACAACTTTTCAAAGTTTAGAAACTAATCACCAGTCTTACCAAATATTTACTGAAATTATTTATTTTAATTTAGTCTAATTGGTATGTAAAAACAAAATTGTAAATATTAATGTGATACAGCATGCAATGTTGCAATATGTGTAGACATTGTCTAATGTTTAAATCAGATTAATCATACTTATCTTCTAGAAAATTGATCATTTCTTTATGGTAAACACATTTAAACTCCTTTCTTCTAAATTTTGAAATATACAGTACGTAGTTGTTATCATCTTACTGTGAGACAGCACATCTGAACTTCTTACTTTCAATTATAACTTAGCGCTTAGTAATCAACCTTTCCCCATTCTTTCCTGCTACCAATTCTCCCCTGTCTGTGAGATCAGTATACTCTCCACTTCTATGAGAACAATTTTTCTGTTTTCCACATATGAGTGAGATTCTGCATTACTCATCTTTCCATATCCCACTCATTTCATTTGATGTAATGATCTCTAGGTCCCTCCATGCTGTTGGAATGTTCTTACTTAACCTGTTGTAGTAATAAAAATGACTGCTAATAGGACAGTAAAATCAAGGAAATAAAAGTTAAGATTAGTATTACTTTTAGCATGTAACTTATTAGTCAGGATAATGGCAAGTTAAACATGTAAAATATGTGTAATTTTATTTTAAAGGATGTTTACTGTATAGGTAATGTAACAGAGAAAGACAAACAGAAATACACTTTTTTAATTAAAGTTATGACACAAACTGAGGACTTCTGTGTCTGGTTATTAGGATTAACACACAAAGAAAAAAATCTAAAACCTCAATGAAATATTCTTGTAAACTGTTGCTTTGAATGCATTGACAAACTAACAAGGTGAGAATTATAGGACAAAATTTTTGGAAATACAGGACTCTGTAGATGTAAACTCAGAACTGAAAACCATAATTATCCTCAAGGTATTTTCAGCTTAAACAACTGCAAAATTATTGACCATGCTGAGCTGGAGGAACAAAGGTCTTGAGATTTCTGGAGGTAGAAACACTGACAACACCCCTTCCTTTCTAATTTTCCTTTACATACTTTGCAATTTAATGCTGAAGCTTGAAATCTGCAAAGATTTCCGTTAGCTGGCTAGACCCTTATTTGGCTCCCCCAGTAGAGGAGACTGCAGTAGAGGAGACTGCAGAGTTTAAAAGGCAGGAGGAAGGGAGAAAGGTCTCACTCTTTTTTGTTTGCTCGCTGTTCCTGTTAACCCTAGGAAGGGTCCTTTATTGGAGCTCCAGCTGTTTCTGGTAGTCATTGGATTATTTTTCTCAGCAGCCCCAGAACCAAAGCCAGTCTCACTGTGCACTTCCAAGGTGTCTGCACTTTCCCAGAGGCCCTCCCTTCTCAGATGTGTCTCTCAAGTCAGATCTCTGACAGCACTTTGTTGCTAGCTGATATGTGTCATTATTTCTCTTACCTCCTGGTTTTCTTTATGTTTTTTATTCTTCCATATATGTTTGATCAACTCCTCATTTTAAATCTCTCAGCAAAATATCTAGTATCATTTCTATTTTTCCAGAAAAACTTTTTGACTGCTATAACACTATAATTTGAGACCCTAAGAATTAACACTACCATGGAAAAGATGAAAATAACTAAACATTCACAAAGCCCAAGTATTCATGGCCTAGGTGACTTCCTCAGTGACCTTGGAAAGAAGTCTTGAACTTGACTTAAATTGGTCCTGGATTGGCAAGTCCCCTCCTAAAAGCAAATGCATATTTCCTCCATGGAATGGAGCTATCATCCTAAGGTTTGAATTGTTGTGGAATAATTTTGAAATACTATTTAGGGTACATAGTCAAGGATGCATCAGTCACACAAAGAAGCATACACAAGCATTAGGAGTTAGATACATGATAGAAAAAGCAATACACGAAGTTTAAATATCAACATTATCAGAGGAAATAAAATTACTTTATCAAAATATAAGATTGAAAATGTATTGGAGAAATAAAGAACATAGAAGAATATTTGGAAAAATAAAGCTCTAGAAATATTTTCACATGTAAGAATTCAATAGTTGAAAAACTGTTATTAAATATAGCTCAGAGAGACAAAAGAATGAAAAAATACAGAATTTAGGCAAGAAATCTAGCAAATATAGTACAAGGTCTGGTCTTTATTTAACTGATGTCACAAAGGAGGACAGGATAAAGAAAATGGAAGAAATAATACATATAGAGATAATAAAAGTCAGATTTCCAGAAATGATCAGAAAAAATAATCCAAGAACCCAGAAAATCTAACAGTATAAACAAGAACAAATCTTGATCTAGATCTATGTCAATACTACAGAAAATAAGAACAAAACCCTTTAGAACATCTTAATAACAGCTAGAAAAAGACCAAAATAATCATTTTCAGAGAAGTGATAATTATAATGGGTAGTGTTTTCCAATAGCTATAATAAAATCAAGAAACCAATGGGACATTTTTAATATGCTGAAAAATGAAACTGTCAACAGGGAAATCTATACCCAGCAAAAATATTCTTCAAAAATAAAGGTGAAATAAAGTTAGAAAAATGATGTGCTAGAGCAGACCCTCACTGAAGAAAATTATAAAGGAAACTTTACAGGGGAAAATTCTTCATGGATGCACCATTTCAGAGATGGAAGAAAATATGACACAGAGTAGTGAACAAGTTAATAAACAGGACAGCAATATAGCTAGTATAATGGTATTTGTGTACCATTTCCTTTGTAGTGCCAAAATTAAATCATCATTTTATTTTGTGAGCAAACTAAACAGTGAAAAATGAAGTGTTGAGGAACGTTTTTTCTTCCTAGCTGAGAAGCATTGTTATTCCAGTTATTTGAATGAGTCAATCATTTTCAATCATTAAATGGTTTCACCATTCATTTTTCTATAGCTAGCCTTGTTTTTGTCAGATCTTTTCGATAGAAGATTGAAAAGGAAAGGCAGCAAATTTCTTTGTACTCAGTTTGAGATGGTAATCAACAAAAGATGTACAATGAGGAACAAATATGGATTTCATTAAATCCCAACTAGAAATACACCAAGATTCTGATTTGGTGTTGGTGTTAGGTCAAATTTATCAATAGGAAAAAACCTGTTGGCCAAATTTCTACTCTCATCTTATTTCTGGTATCTCTGAACTTGTGACCGCTCAATGATTATAGGACTCATAAGTAATCATTATATGAAATCTGTTTAGTACTGACAGTAATAACAACGAAACTATGCTTTGGAAAAAATATAAGTATTTGAGTAAATGAGTTTGATTTATACTTTTTGGAAGAATGTGTTATTTTTTGAAGAATATATATTTTTGAAAATTCATGTTATAAAACAGCAGAATACTAAAAACCGTATAATGTCATGGTTCTAAAATTTATAGAAATATTATTTGGTAGCACCATTCACAACATTAAGCAAAATAACATTTAAAACCCAACTTTAGTTATGAGTCATGACAATGTCGTATTTGAGAATTCTGCTTTTTTGAGAATGAATTAAAGGCCAAATACCAATTCTACCTCTTTACAATTTTATAAGAAGAGAAAACTCCAAAATCATGCATAACAACATCTCTGACAAATTTTCTTCCATCTAAATACAATAGAATTTAAATACAAAAATCTTAACATACCAAAATACAATTTTTTTAACTACTGACCCTCCATTGGAAACACAATATTCCTTCTATTATTATAACTCTTACTCCAAGTGTAAATTAGCAACTGATAATGTGAGAGTTTACTCTCCCTATACAATGTTAAACTTTAAAAATTAGATAGCCAAAAATTTAGTAACAAAATGGTAATAGTCTTTAGAATTCTGACATATTGTGTATTTGTAGTAATACTTTGTTCTATGGTGAAAAAAGTTTGCTTAGCTCTCAGCTGTAGCCAATAATCCCTGTAACGTGCAGGCATTTTCCAAAACATGCATTCATTGTTGCTCTATGTCTGTTCCATACTGTTTTAACCCATGTTAATCTCTTATATTCACCATCCTTTATTGTCTGTGTCAATATCAAGATTATTTAAATTTTTGAATCAGGTTTTGATGCGAAATCATTTAGTATGACATTTGACACAACTGTGCACTTTATAATTTCCTTATTTATGTTGGCAGTTTCAATTTTTTTTTCTTCACATATGTTTCAGTATTTTAACTTGATTCCAAATTTATTTTAGAGGAGATCATTTGGCAGGGTTATTGCTTAATAAATAAAACTTAGGAACAGAAGCTAATGAAAAGGCTGGCCTCAACTGTACACTTGCACATGTACAAAAATCTGTACTCTATTCAAATATTCCTTTGAAACTTTTAAAAACCTCAGTACATTGCTATCAATTAGAAAAAGCACATTATATTTCTAATTTATTTGAACTAGAATTACTCAATGGTATTTTTCTATTGATGAATATTCTTATTCTACATGTACAGATCTGTAGCTCAAAGCTGACTGAAATATTCCCTTTGGAAACATAGCCAAAATCAACCCTGAGTTCATAAATCATCTATTCAATTTTTTTTTTTTTTTTGTTTAGTGGCACCGGGGATTGAACTCACAATCTCGTGCCTGCCAGGGCAGGCGCTTAAGGCACTGAGCCAAACTCCCAGCCCTGGTTTTTTGAGGCAGGGTCGCACTATGTAGCTCAGGCCCGCCTCGCTCTCGCTCTCACGTTGTAGCCCAAGCTGGCCTCAAACTCACAATGCTCCTCCTACCTCAGCCTCCCAAGTGCTGGGATTAAAGGCGTGCGCCACCATGCCTGGCAGCAAAATACTTCTTAAAAGTGAAAAAGGGTAATCAAATGTTGAATGTAAAATGAACATCCTAGAAAAGAAAAAACAATCCTTGAGTCTATTCTAAGTCATACAAAATAGTAGTCACTAACCCCTTGTGGCTATTTAAATTGAAATTAAATTGAATTAAATAAAAATGTATTTTCTCCCCCATACTAACTACATTTGAAGAGTTGATCCATATGTAGGTTATGACTATTTTATTGGCAGTGTAAATACAGGACATCTTCATTGATGCATAATATTCTATAAAATGATGCTGATGTAGAAGATGATGAAAGACTTTTCTGGGCAATTTCTCTCCAAGAAAAATAAAATATTATTATTTAAAGAGGAAATTAACAGTTTGAAGAGTATGCACTCCTGCTGAAGGACTTGGTGCTAAATATTCTATTGATATGATGGTGTTTATGCTGGTTTGTTAGGAGTCAAGGAGCAGAAAGAGTGATAAGAGTAGGAATTAGGACTTTCATAATCAAACTGTTTCATACTGCTTTTAATAAATAAGATCACCTCCTGGAGCTGAATGTTAATGGTAGTACTCAGGCTTGTCCACTATCATTACTGTTATGACTGGTTTTTTCCAGCAAAAGAGAAACTGCCTAATGCAACTCTATGATGCTACAGCTGTGCAGATACCCACTTAAGCCATAAGGATGGACTGATGGCCATAAATTGTGTGTACGTGATAAGGAAATCTCTGCTCTCCATTGCCCTCCTAGTAAACATTTTAACACCAGGATCTCTGTGCCCAAAAAATAAAGTCTCTGAATTACAGAGTATTTTTTTACATCTTCGATGTAAATTCTCCTAAACTGGTTGATGTTAAACTACGAACATGATGCAACTAATGCCAAGTGGGGAAGACAACTATGTACTTGCTTTTGAGAGCAAGGCAAGTCAGCTTCAGCTCACTACTGACTTCTGCTACTCAATCATTTGTCTCCACAAGATGAAATCTTTTAAATGTTGAATAGCTCAGAAATGAGATTTTTATACAGATCCTCTTGGACTAATGACTAAAGATCTTCAGAAAACTAAAACAAAAATTAAATCTCTTTCAATATAATTAAATGTTTATCTAAATATTTCTCCAGATTTACTATAAAGCACCAAACCAGAAAGGACAATCCCACTTTCTCACAGGTAAGTTAAATATATCACTGTGAATACATAAAGAAGAGGGATGCATCTGAGAATAAACTACATGGAACACCCACATGCATGCTACTACTTTATCACTATAGGAAAATAAGGAGTTGATATTCTTTCCTGAGCCTAATGCTACCACATGTGCCTCCTCTGAGAATCTCAGTTTATCATGTATTCGTGATTCTTCATTCTTAACCCTAATTACATGGCAACTTAATTTTCTCTTTACTTAACAGCATGCATATTTTTTCTAGTGCCTTTATAAATAGTATAATTTTTCAAAAGCTCCTCAAAATTCAGATAACAGGTTGACAATCATGAAGGAAGGTATAAAAACTGCATGAAACTAACATAATAAGGAAAAGAAAGAAGGATATAATTTCTAGTTTGCAGATGTTTACACAGTATTCTGGGTCTTTCAAGAAAGACTCAAAACTTGTCTTCAGTTTGTACAAAATGGAAGCAGAAATAAGCAACCATCATCCCCATCACATTGAAGTAGGGTTTCAATAAAATCTGGTTCCAAAAATATGACTACTACAAAAATAATTCATCCAATGAAAGAGAATTATTTAGTGAATGAGTATTAATTATATGATAAGTTCAATAAACTAGGAAGTTGGAAAATTAAAAGCACTTCCATTCATCTATAAGGAAAAAAACCCCTATAAATTATAAGATATAATGTCTTATATACTCTCACGTCACTGGCACATAATACTTAATACCCGTGAAAAGGTGAAAAGGTTGAACTGGACTCACAGTTTCAGGTGTTCAGACCATGCTGACTGGCTCCAAGGCAGAAACATAATGGTAGAAGTTATGAGGCACAAAGCTGTTCAGTTCATGCCAGCTGGGATACGAAGCAAGGGAATAGTGCCAGAGAAGAAGGAGCTATGGGACAGACACAGCCCAAGGATGCATCTCCATGTGCCACCCAGACATATCCAGAAGTATGCTCTACCAGTCTCCCGTAGATGATCCTAAAGTCAATCAAGTTTCAATTCATCCTAAATGCCACATCCTCACCTTTGTCAAGTTCATACTCAAACACATCTCCTTAAACCATACCTAATCTCCAAATGAAGACAATAACAAGTTCATTATTCCCATGACATGACCTACTATCCTGCATAAAACCAGAAATGCAACAATCCCTTTCCCAAAGTCTCAATAATTCTAGCATTTTTCATAAGTCCAAGTCCAGCTGTCTTCAGAGATTCAAGGTAAACTCTGAGCTGTGAAATTGCAAAAATAAAAACAAACAAGTCACATAATCCCATGATACAATACCACAGGATAAATATTCAATTCTAAAAGAGAGAAATAGAAAAGAATCGAGCCAAAGAAACATTGAGACCCAGTAGGGCAAACATTCATTCCTGTGGGGCACATAGCAAAATATGAATTACAAAAGGACTTGGGCAGCAATACCCCTATGGTCATGCTAGTTGCAGCACACAAAATCTCTATTCTAGACTGAAACCATTCACGGCCTTCAGCTTTCCTCGGCAGACGATCTCTTTTCCCAGCATCTCTGACTTTCTGGAGTCTCCACTGCACCTTTGCCTTTATTTCCTTTGTATATTACCCTCTCAGTGGACCATCGCCTGGCCTCTTAAGCTTTGTTTTAAAGCCAGGGCAGCCGGACCCACAATTCTTGCATTCTGCATGCTGGTAAAACCAACATCATATGGAAAATGCTAAGATTTTCTGTCAGCAGGATAGCAGCCTGTCCCATTCAACCATGACTACTATGCCCTGAGTATTCAGATGGGTGAACAAGCGAAATAAATGCAAAGGAATGAACTCCTTAGAACAGTGATGCTGAACCTTGAGGAGTTGTTAATAATAACAAAGAGCCCACAGTGGCAAGTGTGCCATAGTTCACCACCACTGCCTTCAAAGGTCCTCCTCAGGCTGGTGATATGACTCAGCAGCTCAGTACCTGCTTGGCAAGTGCAAGGTCATGAGTTCGATTTCCAGTACCAAAAGCAAAAACAAAAACAAAAAAGTCCTTCTCAATCAAGGTTGCAAGGGATCTCTTCTCAAAAGGAAGTCCATGTTTATTCTTGAGCCTGGAATGGGTGGAGTCAGAGTGATTTGTGAAATGCCCTCAAGAAATTTTTCTTCTTGTCATTACACAAAGTATTTAGTTTCATTTTAATGGTGCTAATCTCTGTAGTCACCACGCTTTGTTTGGCCCCAAATTTATGTGTGGTGAATTTTGGACCAAAATACTAGTGTTCAAAATTGTTCTACTCTGCTTTGTGCTTCGAATTCTTCCTGTAAATCTGGCAAAAAGCAACCAATAGTCTTAACACTGGGATTCCTTGACATTTCCTCTACCAGATCAGTCTACGAAGTATAATCTCTCCCTGCTGCAGTTTTAGCTTTAGAACATGATCAAAGTGTAGAAAATTTTTCCAGGGTGTAACACACATGACCCCTAGTGTAACTGCCAATTGAGCTATTCTTCCTAGTTGCAACCTTGTGAGCCTAGTCTTTACTGTCTGTAGTTCTATCAGTATTCCAGTGTTTGGAGCTCCAGCTAGAATCACCAATCTTTACTTGCATCATTCTAGATTTTTTTTTTTAGGTCATGTCTGCAAGCCTTTACAAACTCCTCCTTCAAACAAATTCCAAAAGTTTTTTAAACAGCATGGTAAGAAAAATGATCTCACTCCTGGTACCAGTTTTCTATCATTGGGATATGGTATCTGACATTCACAACTTCGAGGAAGAGACATTTAATTTGCCTTATGGTACAACGATTTAGTTCATGATTGGTAGGCTCAAGGCAGAAACATCATGAAGACGGGGCATGCCAGAACAAAGCTACTACATCTCTGGTGGCCAGGAAGAAGAGCAGGAAAACAGTTCTAGAGTGGAAGAGATAAAGAACCAGACATGAACCCTGAGGACATGTGTCTTTGACCTACCCAGACAGACACAGAAGTAGGCTCCTCCAATCTACCAGGGTGATCCCAAAGCCAAACAGTTTGATACTCGATACTAACTGCTACACCATGATAGCTTTCTATCTCTGTTACCACATACCTGAAGACAACAACATAAATGAAAACTTTATTTTGCTTCACACTTCCAGAAGTGCATTCAGCTGGGTGCATTACTTTTGAGACTTTAATAAGGCAAAAACATCACCTCACAGTGGAAAGGCATGGCAGGAAAGAACTTCTTGCCTCATGGCAGACAGAAAGAAAAGGAGAGAATGTGTGGAGGTGGGAGTGGGAATAAAATAGAAATCCAAGGGCTTTCCTCATGATCTTTTCCCCTCAACTAGGTCTTTCCTAAGTGTCTGACCTTTCCAATAATGCCATCCAATTATGAATCCATCAATGGATTAATCCACTGATGAAGTAAGAGCCCTCATGATCTACTCACCCTCCAAAACCCTGTCTCTAGATACTGCTGAACTGGTGATCAAGTCTTTAACACATGAGCCTTTGGCAGACATTTCCTACACAAGTCAAACAAATACCTATCAGTCTTGCCTTCCACCTTGTATTATATTTCCATCCTACTCATTTTAAAGTACTGAGTTGTAACTGTGCCTAGAGTTAACTTCCTAGACATAACCATGAAAGCGTCCTCTTACTTATTTTCTCAGATAAATTTTGCTCCTAACTTTAGTAGTCTTACTCATCAACGTTACCTAGCAGCACATACAGTAGGTATGAAGTAAGTGTACATAAGCTAGGGTATTTTTCTTATTTAGGTTACCAATAGCAATAAAACCACATATACTCATGAATAAGCCTTTTGAGACCTGGCACTGTGTTGCTGGATTTTCTTCAAAGGGTCTCCAGTGACTAAAGATTTGATTAAATAATCATTAAGTATTAGATGACTAAGTACATGCTTAACCCACCATGAAATCTCTACTACTTGTCAGTGGGAATGAGGCATAAAGAATTGTTTAAGATATTATTTTATTGAAATAAATGCATGCCAGTTAGGACAGGTTAGTCTTAAAGTTTTCATTTATCATGAAGCTTTCTGAATTTGTCAGAGCAGGAGAGTCACATTATTAACTCAGAGAACTACCCTGGGAATTTGTACTATTAAGGATTCCCAGTGTTTATCAGTATCTAGTGTGTTTAGCAAATGTTGCCCTATCTAGCTTGTTCCCTATCACCAAGCCAAGTATAGGACTTAAAGTGAAAGGGCAAAGCCCAGTGAGGTCGAGGAGTAGTAGACTTAGCTGAATTTTGACAACAGAGCAGAGTTCAACAATCGACCCCAAAGGAACAACAAGGTAATTATAGATCACTCCTGACTTTTACCAACTTGGTTTTTCCTTCATTTATCTATGTACTTCCTATTACCTATCTTTGCTCTTTATAATTTTGTTTTCTCATATAGGAGAAACCATGTGATATTTAAACTTTTATATCTGATTTATTTTACATAGCATTGTGATCTCTACGTGCATCCAACTGTCCTACAAACAAGTGAAGTTTACTTTTTTTGGCAGAGTAGTACTCTATTACATGTAAAGCCCACATCTCCTTTATCCATTTATCTATAGCTTTAGATGTTCATAAGCAGTTAACACTTGTCCAATAATGAAAATGTACGCAAGAGTCTATAGGTCTCAGAACACATCTCACGCAAAGCTAATGCTTGAATCTAGAAGAGTAACCATGGTCTTTTCCTTTCTATGAAGTTTTTTAGTTTCTATTTACTACTGCTTAGATCAGACCTTAGAGTTTATTCAGCATTTTAAGTGTATTCATAGCCTAGGGAGAGTATCATATCTGTTCTTTTTGTAGCATCTACCAGTCTTTATTTCACTCAGGATGTCTTGCCTCTCGGATAACAATTTAAACGTAAGTTTTCTTCATAACAAGTTTGCTGTATTCAACTTTGAAAATTTGAAAATGAAAACACTGCAAAGGTGTGATTGTGCTAACTGTGCAAAATATTGGGCAGCTATCTTTCCACTCCAGGTCTTAGACATCAAAACCTGTCCTAAGATTCTGAAAAAGCAAGAAAATACCAAGTGCTGCTCTCATGACCAGAAACACTATTAATACCCATCTCTATCAGTACTCCAGATTCCCTAAATATATAGACTGATCATATGTCATCTGAAGACAAATTTATGTGAGAAAATCAAAATAATTGGCAATAATTGCATCAGTCTTATGCAGAATATCAGCTTCCTAGGACAATCAGTTTGAGACCGAAAAAGTCTGCTATAGGATGGCATCAAAGCCCCACTGAGTCCTCTGTGAGTGGTTTTCTACCTTATTGTTTTCAGTGATATTAGGATCACATTCTCTTCATTTGTCAGAATCACATCAAATGAAGTACAAAGATTTTTACCTGTTTACTTATTGATTGGTTGTATCAAACTCTCACTAATACGCTATCTCAAACTCCAGCTGGCTGCGTTTGATAATATAATCAGTAACACGTGCCTGGCTGAAAATAGGAGCCTGAACCAGATAACTTGCTACAGTCCCTTGTCTCTAATAAGTGCTTTGACAAATGTTAAACTGCTTTGTTTACATTTCAGAACAGGGAAGGAAAAAGGTGTTTATTGAAAAGAATCAGTTAGGAGGGGTGTCAGGAACAGATTATAAATGTTATAAGGAAAAAGAAAAATTATGGGTAAAGATTCAAAGGATTTCTATTTCACCTCATGATAAACTTATCTAGACAACTAATTACTAGATTATATAACTATGTAGTCATCAGCCAACACCAATATTAAAACAAGCTTGAAAACCATAATCTTTATCCTTGAATCACAGCAGGAAAGTTCACTGCTTCTTAAGAAATGTTTGCTTAAATCCACAAGAGGGGGAAAATCTTACTTTAAATATCTGAAAGGAGTCACAGAAAAAGTTAAGCATGAAACTGGTTCAATTCCTGAACAATTCCTAGAGCACCTTTTAAGACTATCAAATGTAGTTTATATGGTAAGATTTAAATCTTCATTTCAGTCAAATAATTTTAGTGGTTATCAAGCTTCCTTATCCCCAAGCTAAGCTAGAGCAAAGTGCTAAAGCAAACAACTCAGGTGATTCATTTGTGGTCTTTCTGAGTGATGAAAAATCTCCCACTGAGCCAGTTAAATTCTGACCAGTTAAATTGTTTGAGAACTTTTCAGTTCCCAAACTCTATTCTTGCATTGTACAAGTGTTAAAATGAAAATTTAATTTTAGGAGATGGAATAATACAATACTCAAAAATATAAATCATATATATATGCATGCAAATGTGTGAAATATTACTTACTATCCGAGGAGTAAATTCAGTGGTCTTTTTAGCAGGTGTCATATTTGGTGGATTGACCAGGGATCCGCAAATACTTAAGATGCAAGGAGAAAGATGGGAAAAAGTTAACTTAAATCTTGCCCCACGAACTCAGATAATACAAGAAGTGTGTCCTTCAAATCTACCATTCTTTGACTTTTGTTGCCATTACTGTTGTTTTCCTGTCAGTAAAACAGAGACCTTGCCAAAGTAAACAGAGCCAGGTACAAATCACTGATCAAGTGACTGGTGAAAGTTACTGAAAGGTGTTGGCAAAAAGCAGGACAAAAGAGAATACTGCTTTGATCTCCCAGCTGAAAATGCATTCCAGTGTACCCTAAGCATGAAAAGTATCAAGACCCTTATCTTTACACTTAATTTTGAAATATCAGGGTTTATTTTTAAATAAAAATAACACGTTACTTTTTTATTTTTTTATTTTAAAAAGCAGATCAGAAAAAGAGTACAAATAATACAGAATTCCAAAAAAAAAAAAAACAAAAAAAAACCAAACGGTAAGAAATCAATACTAGTTATTATATAACATTGTTATGTTAGAAGTAGTTGTTCAAGTTACAAAATCTAGGCATAAAAAATGATCAGACAATCAAACGATGGCAACACAAACTATTATTTTTGGTAAACTAACAGAGAATTAGTAGTATAGTTATCTATCTTACATACTTATACATACATAGTTATATATGTAAACCTACATACATATAATCATTTCCTTTCTTCCATTTCTCCTTTACCCTATCCCAGCTGTTCTTTAATTTTGAGCACTTTCTGTCATTACTACAATATCTATGGTACATTTTGGATCTTATTACTCTTTCACTTTTTCAAATTATTATCTATTTATTTATTTACACTAGGGAGACAATACGATATTTACAAATGTGAGTCTGATTTATTTTACTTGTGGGTATAGTCTCAAGTTGCCTCTATTTGCCTATAAAAGCCTCAAGATCAACCTTTTTTGTAACTGAGTAATATTCCATTGTATAAAAATACCACATCTTTTTCATACATTCTGCAGTAGATGGGCATTTTGGTTATTTCCAAGATTTAGTGATTACAAATAGTGCTGCTATAAACATGGGTGCACATATATCACTGCAACATGACACTTTCTAGTTTTCTGGGAGAATACCCACAAGGGGAATAACTGGATTGAATGGGATCTCCAATTATAGTTTTTTGAGGAATCTTCACACTGATTTCCACAGTGGTCACAAAAGTCTACACTCCCAGCAACAGTGGGGAAGGTTTCCTTTTTCCCCACAGTCCTGCCAACATTTGTTATCAGTTGATTTCTTGATGGCAGCCATCCTTTCTGGAGTGAGATGGAATCTCAACATTGTTTTAATTTTCATTTCTCATATGACCAGTGATGTTGTATATTTCTTCATGTGTTTATTTGCCATTTGTATTTCTTCATCTGAAAAGTGCGTGTTCATCTCTGATGTCCATTTTTGGATTGGGTCTCTGAATTTGGGGAGCCTGATGTTTTTCAACTCTTCATATGTTCTGGATATAAGTCCTATGTCTGCAGGACAGTTAGTTAAAATTCTTTCCCTTTCTGTGGGTTTTCCTTCCACTTCATTAGTGATTTCTTTTGAAGTGCAAAAACTTTTTAGTAAAATGAGATCCCAGTTGTTGATTCTTTGAAGTACTTCCCGTGCAGTTTGCATTTTGTTCATGAACTATTTGCCTACCCCTATCTTTTCAAGATTTCTACCTACCTTGTCTTTCTGTAAATTTAGTGTTTCTATTTTTTATTTTTATTTTTCATACTGGAGATCGAACTCATAACCTCGTGCCTGCCAGGCAGGCGCTTAGGCCACTGAGCTAAATCCCCAGCCCTATATTTTGAAACAAGTTCTCACTATGCAGTTAAGGCTGGCTTTGAACTCACTTTGTAGCCCAGGCTGGTCTTGAACTCATAATGATCCTCCTGCCTCATCCTCCCTAGACCTTGGATTATAGTATTTCATTTTAATATTTAGATCTTTGATCCATTTTTAGTTTAGTTTAGTGCATGGTGATAGACATGGGTCTAGTTTCAGTCTTGGGCATGTGGAAAGCCAATATTCCCAGCACCATTTATTAAAGAGGCTGTCTTTCTTCCAGTGAAAATGTTTAACCCCTTTGTCAAATATAAGGTGGCTGAGTGTCATTGTAGTTGTATTTGCATCTTCTAATCTGTTACACTGATCCTCTGGTCTACTTTTTTGCCAGTACCATGCTGATTTTATCACTGTAGCTTTGTAGCATAATTTCAAGTCAAGAGTTGAGATGCCTCCTGCCTTGCTTTTATTGCCCAGAACTGCCTTTGCTCTTCTATGTCTCTTTTGGTTCCAAATGAGTTTTAGGAAAGTTTTGTCTAGATCCATAAGGTATGTTAATGGTATTTTGATTGGGACTGCATTAAATCTGTATAACAGTTTTGGGGGTATGGCCATTTTCACAATGTTGGTTATACCTAACCAAGAGCAAGGGTTATCTTTGCATTTTCTAACATCCTGTTCAATCTCCTTTTTTAGAGTACTATAGTTTTCAGTATATAGTTCTTTTGCATTTTTTGTTAGGTTGATTCCCAAGTATTTCACTTTTTGGATGATACTCTGAAGGTGTTATTTCCGTAATTTCTTTCTCAGTGAGTTTGTTGTTTGTGCACAGGAATGCTATTGATTTTTGAGTGTTGAATTTGTATGCAGCTACACTGCTGAATGTGTTTATTAACTCTAGTAGCTTTTTGATGGAGTTTTTAGGGTCTTCTATGTAGAGTATCATGTCATCTGCAAATAGTGATAATTTAACTTCTAGTTTTCCTATCCTTACTCCTTTTATTTCTCTCTCTTGTCTGATTGCTCTGGCTAATGTTTCCAGAACTATATTGAATAGGACTGATGATAATGGATATCCTTGCCCTGTTGCTGATTATACAGTGAAAACTTTCAGTTTTTGTCCATTTAGTATAATTTTGGCTGTTGGTTTTTATCAGATTGAGGCAGATACTATCTATTCCAAGTTTCTGTAAGTTTTTTATGATGAATAAGTGTTGAACTTTATCAAAAGGTTTTTCTGTGTCTTTTGAGATGATCATGTGATTTTTGTCTTTGGCACTGTTGATGTAGTATATTACATTTATTGATTTGCATATGTTAAACCATCCCTGCATTCTTGGAATAAATCCCACATGGTCATGATGTATAATCTTCTTGATGATTTGCTGCATTCTATTTGCCAGTATTTGATTGAGAATCTTTGCATCGATGTTCATTAGGGAGACCGGCCTATAGTTCTCCTCTTTGGTTGGGTCTTTCTCTGGTTTTGGTATCGGAGTAATACTTGCTTGCAGGAATGTGTTAGGGAGGATTGCTTCCCTTTCAATTTCATTGAAGAGTTTGAGGAGTATTGACATCAAATCTCTAAATTTCTTGTAGAATTCAGCTGTGAATCCATCAGGACTTGTGCCTTTCTTTGTTGGTAAGTTTTTAATCACGTTTCCAATTTCAGTAGCTGATATTGAGTTATTCAAAATTGATATACTTTCTTGATTCAGCTTTGGTAATTCATACATTTTTAGGAATTTGTCTATTTCCTCTATGTTTTCCACCCTATTTGAGTAAAGATTTTCAAAGTAGGTATTCATGATTTTCTGAATTTCCATGGATCTGTAGTAATTTCTCCCTTTTCATTCCTTATTGCATTAATTTGAGTTTTTTCTCTTTTTTTCTTGATAAGGTTAGCTAGAGGTTTGTCAATTTTCTTTATTCTCTCAAAGAACAAGCTCTTTGACTCATTCATTTTTTGTATTGCTTTCTTAGTCTCAATTGTATTAATTTCTATTCCGATCTTTATCATTTCCTCTCTTCTATGTGCTTTGGGTTTGACTTGCTCTTTTTCTTCTAGAAGCTTGAGATGTAGCATTAGGCTGTTTATTTGTGCTTGTTCTGTTTTCTTGATGTGACAATTTATTGCTATATATTTCCCTCTTAGGATCACTTTCATTGCATCCCACAAGTTTCGATATGTTGTATCTGCATTTTTATTGAATTTTAGGTATTGCTTATTTTCTTCTTTAATTTCATCTGTAACCCTCTGGATGTTCAAGAGGTTGTTATTTAGTTTCCATGTGTTTATGTAGGTTTTGCAGTTTCTTTTGCCATTAAATTCCATCAATGGCAAAATTAAATTTCATTGCACTATGATCAGATAATATGCATGGGATAGTTTCAACTTTAGAGAACGCCCCATGTGCAGCTGAGAATAATGTGTATTCTGATGTTGTTGGGTGGAACACTCTGTAAATGTCTACTAAGTCCATTTGTTCACAGATTTGATTCAGTTCTGTTATAAGTTAGTCAACTTTTTGTCTAGTTGATCTATTGCTTTGTGACAATGGTATATTAAGGTTCCCTGTTACAATTGTGTTATTGTGTATTTGGTTTTTCACGTCTGTTAGTATTTGTCTTATATAGTTGTGTGCTCCTATATTTGGTGAATATACATTTATGATTTTTAACTCTTCTTGAATTTTTCCCCTAAGAAGCACATAATGACCTTCTTTATCACTTTTAATCATTTTTGACTGTAAGTTTACACTGTCCACAAACAGAATAGCTATGCCTGCTTTTTTCAGGGGTTCATGTCACATGGAATATTGTTTTCCATCCTTTGACTTTTAGTCTATGAATTTCCTTTTGACTCAGATGTGTTTCTTGTATACAGCATATTGCTGGATTCTGTTTCTTGACCCATTCTGTGAGTCTATCTATTTTAATTGATGAATTGAGGCCACTCACATTGATGGATAACTGATATGTACTGGCTCAACCTTTGCATGCTACTTTCATGTTATTTTCCTGTTGTTGGTTTCCTGCTTTTCCCCCTCATTTATTTGCTTGCCCTGCCTGGTAGTTTGTTTCTCTTGTTGTTCTGGGAATTGTAGTCTTTTTTGTCTCTCTCTATTATGTATTTCAGTATTATTTCTAGTGTTGGTTCACTAGACATGAATTTCTTCAGTTGTTCTTGGTCATGAAAGTATCTTATTTCCCATCAATTTTGAAAGAAAGTTTTGCAAGGTACATCAATCTGGGTTGAAAGTTGTTTTCTCTCAGGGCCTGAAATACTTCACTCCAAGCTCATCTTAACTTGAGGGTTTGTGCTGAAGTCTGCTGTGATTCTAATTGACTTTCCTTGATAGGTAAGTTATGTTTTTTCTCTAACTGCTTTTAATATTCCGCTTTTATGCTGTATGTCTGAGATCCTAATTATTATACGTCTGGGTGTAGATTTATTTTGGTTATGACTGTTTGGCATTCTATATGCCTCACTTTTCTGAATTTCTGATTCTTTTCTCACTTTTGGGAATTTTTCTGCTGCTACTTCTGTGAATAGTTTTTTTAAGTCGGTTGCATTGACTCCTGCATTTTCATTGATACCTATCAGTCTTATATTGTTTCTCTTTGCATCATCTTGAAGCTGTTGAATTGTCATTTCATGCTGCCTTGTTATGTTTAAAAGTTATTCCTTTCATGATCACTAACTGTGAGCCTGTCCTCAAGGTTTGAAATTCTACCCTCAGCTTCATTCAAATGGTTTTGCTGGCTTTCAATAGAATTTTTTTCTTGGATATCTCTTTGAATTTATTTTATGCATTCTACTTCTTTTCAGTATTGCTCATTCAAGTTTTCCATCATTTTCCCATGCTCCTGTACTTTTTTTATCTGTGTCTTCCCTAGCTATGCTGAATAAGTCCTTTACTAAGGTTGCCATTTCTTTCTTTCCCTGAGAAATTATTTCTAATCTGATTTCCTCTATAGCTTCATAAATTTGTTTCTTTATTTCATTTGCTATCTTTTCAGAAATTTCAGGTGTGTGACTTCTAATGTCCTCTATTTCAGTGTCCTCTGTACTTGTTCCTGATGGTCTTGACATTTTAGATTGCATTTTGCTTTTTCATCTTGTCATGTTCACCACTTGGGTTGATATTTTGCTCTTTCAATCCCACTAGTCTCTAGTGACTGTCAAGTGTGTCTTAGGGTCCTACTGCATGGGTGATGTTTGTCTACTTGGTGAGTTCCTCAGTGAAGGGGAGGGGCCAGTCATCTGGAATCCTCCTGCAGGTCCTGTTGGATGAGTCTTATATTCTCCTTAGACTGACTATCGCAGGAGTATTGATGTAAGCCCACCCTTAGCTCCTATTGTTACTGTGACTTTAGGCTGTTCCATGCTTCCAGACTTACCTGGCTATCCTGTATGCCTCATCTGGGATCCTACTATGTCACTGGGGGTCTCATAGGCCCTTTCAAGTTCCTCCAGGTTAGGGGAGGCCTTGTCAGCCCTCTCTTCACCCCACCTGCTGTTCTCTGTATGGGAGAAGGACTCACTCACACTCTTGCAGGGCTTCCAAAGTCCTACAGCTAAAGGCGAGGGCTTGTTGCTGCTCCTGCTGACCTACTGAGGTCCTCTGTGTGGTTGACAGGTTGATGAGACTTCCACCAGCCCACTAGGGTTCTGCAGGAGATGGATGGATTACTAATGGTCCCTGGGCTGTTGAGGTCACCAGGGTGGAAAGGGAGGGGCTGCTGGCAACAATACCCTGACTGCAGATTCTACGGGGTATGGGGAGGTCTGCTGGTGAAGGTCCGCCTGCCAGCTGCAGAGGTCTCCGGGGTCAGGGGAAGTGCTGCCAGTGAAGGTCCACCTGCTGGCTGCAGAGATATCCCCATGTTACTATTTTTTAGTGCTCATAGTAGCACATACCTAAAGTTTAAAAAGGAAAATAGTAACTTTGGTTTTAGTATGATTATTAGAATACTAATCCAAGAGACTGATAGAAATTTTTACCCTTTTTTTCCCTTAAGTAGGGCTGAATGGAGGGATGTGTTGAAAACACAGAGTAGTCAGAAGACTCTAAAAGCAACGTCTCAGGAATGTATTCAAGTCTGCATGTCCTTCGTTCTATTTTGTGAAACTTAAGGGAAATTTCACATTCAATGTGTCTCTGAGTACAAACCACCCAGAGTTCAGAAATATACCTAAGGCAGTATTGAAGGGTGAGTCAGGTTCCAGTGAGTCTGATGTGACACTAACTCTTTAAAGCCTGTCATGAGATAGCCTCTCTGACTGGGTCTCAAAAGTCTAGAATCAAGAGTTCAAATTATAATTATAATCCCTACAATTAGATAAAATACATATTTAACCAACAACAGTGTTGTTTATATCTGCTCTCATCCTCAATTCTTGTTTACATTTGTCATATTATTGGACATGGAAGCAGTAGTTGCTAACAACCCCAGCTTTTTTCTTTCATGCGTTCTCCCAGCATTAATATGACAGTGCTTTGTTAAATTCATACTTAGCATTTTCATTAACATGACTATGTATATATAGTTCATTGGCAGTTCAAGTTTGCACACTATGATTATATTTGTATATTTCATATCTATGTAAGCTTCATATGTATCAAAGAGAATTATTACCTCATTTTTTTCATTTGCTTATTTTTCTTCAAAGCTCTTACATAGTTCTTAAATTACACTTTAGATAATCCATCAGTTCTATTTTCTTTCTCCTTTCCTCCTTTTTTTATTGATCTTGATTACTTACCATATATATAAACATGGTATAAAAATATGGACTTTGGAATTCCTAATTATTTATCCTACATTGGACCCCCTCATTTCTTAAATCTCTTATTTTCTCTACTTTTATTAATTTTTGATGGAACACATTTTCCAGAGGCTTCCTAAGAAGGAATACAGAGAAACTTTGTATTTTGAGAAATTAATAAAATATCTCATTACCATCAGATTTGCTTGATACTTCTATTGGGTATAAAATATGTACTAAAATCACTTCACTCTGAAAACATTGTCCTGTTGTCCTTGTGCTTATGATACTGCTTCTGACAAGTAAGAATTCTCATGCCAAGTTCTTTGTATGTGATTTGCTTTTTCCTTCTGAAATTTGTGAGTTCTTTTCTGTTTTTCTGGTATTTACCTCTGATGCTTTGTTATGCCTTTCGCTTGATTATTTTGTTGTATATTCAATGGATCTTTTGAACTACATAGTTAACCGTATCTTTCAGTTCTGCAAAACTGTTTTTGGTATTTTTATAAAATAGTGTTGATTTTCTTAGCACTTTTATAGAGTCTATTAGAGAAATGTTCAATCTACTGAATAAAGAATATATGTCATAAATATTATGCATTTCCTTAGAATTTTAATATCTTCAAATTTTAAGTTCAATTCTAATATTTGTAATTAGATTAAAAGTGTAAAAAATTTTTTTAAAAACATTTATATACTGCTGGGGAGGAATAGGAAGAAAAGTGCAGGAGAGAATACATGTATCTTTGGGTTTTTTTTTTTTTGTTTGTTTGTTTTTGTTTGTTTGTCTTTTTGAGACAGGGCCTCACTATGAGGTTCAGGATGGCCTCGAGCTCACTTTGTAGCCCAGACTGGTCTTGAACTTGCAACAATCCTCCTGCTTTAGATTCCCAAGTTCTAGGATTACAGGAGTGCACCACCACACCTGGCACATGTTTCTTTTTATTGTGCGTGTATCTCTCCAACAGTTTGGCAGTTTATAGTAAATCAAATCTACCTTGAACACAAATACCATAAATAACAGTGCTTTAAACTTACAGTGCTACATAAATAATAGCTATTGCTTTATAAGTAAGAGTTTTCTGTTTTTCTGTCGAGAAAATACAAATCCCACTAGGTATTTCAAATAGAAAGGTACCTAATCCAAAGTAATAGATTCTTAAAATGATGGAGACACAATAGAAGATGAGTGAAATTCTCTACTAGTTTTAAAATATTCAAGAAGTTATAGAAATCTCAGAAGACCATGAATAATGTCTGCTACACTGGACATTTTTGCAACAATAAACTGACATTAGAGGAAGACAGTGGAATGAACATATACACTAAGAAATAATGTGAAAGTAAGTTCTAACTGTATGGAAAAATAGCCCTCCATGTACACTAAGCTTGTGGAGGTCTATAAGGCTCTACCAAGAGTTACCAGTCCTGGAAAAAACACAGCAGCAGCAACAACAAAAGATCTATAAACAGAGAAACAAAACAACTGAGAAAAGCACAGAGGCAATGTAGGAAGCAGAATAACACTGCCAAAGGAAAATATTAAACAGCAATAATAACCTTAACAGTGCCAGACTGTCTTTTAGCAATACTTTTTCTTTCACATTTTTCTCTTGTAACACAAGATCTGGAAAATTAGGAAGCTCATTTCTTAGAAACTTGCCAGCATATGCCATACCAATGGAAAGTACTTTGATAAAATTTGGAAAGCCAAACTAAAGCTGTCATGGCTTCTTCAGTATTGGAAAGTAAGCATGTGATTTTAACAGACTACCAATATCAAATAACACTGGTGGGTCTTCCAGACTTCTTAGTGAGAGGGGATAGTGTGAATGACAGTGAAAAGGATGAAGGGATCGGTACATCAACAATACGTACATAGTATTGTGTTAGTTCCTTTTCTCTCATTGCTGAGATAAAACACTCAGTGTCCCAAATTAAGGAAGGAGAAGTTTACTTACCTCACAGTTTGTGGAGGTTTTAGCCCATAATCAAGTGGCTCTAAGGTAAGGTGGCATGGTTGAGAAACAGCCATTCATGGAGGTAGAAGACATCAAAGCAATAAGAGTAAAAATGGGGGCAGAGCAAGTCTCTTTTTCTCCCTTATATGTAACCAGGCTACCCAACCTACAGTGGGTGTAGCCCTTATATCATTTTCATGCCCTCCTCTTGCACATGCTCAGGATATTTACAAAGTGAGGACATTGGCCCCCTGCTATCCCTTTATTAAGCTTCTAAACTTCTCAAGTTGACACAATGAATTAACCATTACAACATCCTGGAGCTTAAATAGCAACCCTAGAGCATGTCCTCTAAACCCCAGCATACAGAACTGCTGAGTTACTTAAACGTCTAAACCTTCTTAAGTTGACACAATGTATCAACCATTACAGATATTAACACAGTTCTATTTTCAGTACCATGGCTCATTTATGCGCTTCTCTCTGCTACAGTTTGGATGATTTCTGCAGTATGGGCTCCCTCGTGTTCTGACCTCTGCAATTTTACAGGGACTCAGCCACAGAATGACCCCAGAATTCATTTAATTCTCTACTGTAGCACTTCTGAAATTCCTAATTTTTGAACAAAATGACTTACATTTTAATTTGGCACTAGGCCCATCATGTATCTGTTTCTGTTATTTCAAATTCTACAATTCTACATTTCCTGACTTCTGCAGTTGTTTTAGTACTCTACATATGAGAAGGTATAATTATAATTGTCACATACACAAACTTTCAACAAGCAAACTAACAGAGCCTTTACTACCCTATAGACATCTGATAATTACAATTCCACTTTCTAAGACTTCATGGGCAGTTCTCACCATAGACACACTGACATTCTCCCCAATTAGCCACTGAATCTCATAGCCTATGGTTAGGACTACTGATGTCTCCCAGTTAGCTGAAGATTAATTTTGATTTTTTTTCTCTTTCTTATTATTTTGATAGTATTAGCAGAAAGGAGCAGAAAATCTTCATGGAGCCACATGGAAACCAGAAGCCTATATGATATTGGTGGGGTTTTTTTTTTTTTTTTTTTTGCATTTTTCAAAGAGAACAAAGCAAAGCAAAATAAAACAAAACAAAGCCAATCAAAACAAAGAAGTGAAAGTGATACAGGATTTCAAAACCAGATAATAGGAAATCGACAATGGCTACCATAATGCCTCTTGCTATCTTCAGCTGCCCACATGACCAGACATAATAAATTTAAACAAAACTGAACAGAAAACAACCAATCAAAACAAAACAATGAAAGCAATATAGGACTTCAAAACAAGATAATAGGAAATAAAAAATGGCTACCATAATATATCTTGTTATCTTTGAAATAGCTGCCCATGACATCATATATAATAAAGCTGAACAAACCAAAACAGAATAAAACCAAACAAATAAAACAATGAAGATGATACAGGACTTTGAAACAAGATAATAAGGAATTAACAGTGGCTACCACCTTCAAAGTAGATTCCCCATCATTGCTATACTATGTATGGTTGTCTTCTAAACAGATAATCAGACTGCTGGCTTTAGGCCTGCAGAGTTACAAGCATTAAGTTGTTTATTTATTATTTTTACTTTAATAGCTATCATCTTAGCCTGTGTTTCTCTGAATCAGCTGGTTTCTTGGGGTGAGGGGAGGAGGGCAAGAACCTTGGCTCTTCTTGTCTATCAGCCTGTGCACCAGCTGGCTCACAGGAAGGGGCAGGCTTCTTGTTCTCCTCACCCTGGCCAGTATTTTTTAAAATGGTATGTGGAAGCAGAAAATTGGGAAAGTTCCTCAAGCTGATCCACTCAGATTCAAACATATGATTCTGAAATATGAAGTTAAAATGTAAGGCCAAGTATATTTATTTTTTTAACTAGTTGAACTAAATAAGTTATTTGCTCAAAGTAGTGACCAGTCTTACTTTGTAGACATTCATCATTATTTAAGTAAGGAAGTATTTTTAAGTAACTATTACTTTGTTACAGAGAATTATTTCTTCTGCTACTAGAAGTGACTTTTGCTTGCCCTTATGATGATTTATTTTCCTAATTATAGATGAAAAGTTTAACCATTAGTGGCATAGATTTTTAAATCTTGTCATCTATAGTTATAAGCACGGTCTTTCAAATAGGCATAATTCAAAATACTCATGATATATAACAATTGAATAGTTTAATAAAATAAAAAATTATAAAATTGCACACATGTGAAAGACTTATTAATTACATAAACTTCCAGTAATTGGCTAACACATTAAGACTTGAGTTTCTTGAGAATCATAGCAAAAAGAGAAAGAAACAGTAAGTTACATAGTTCCTGTTAGTTTCAATGGGAGAGGATGATTCACTTAAACAGAAAAATCTAGTAGTTTTGGTACACTACTCAAGCCCCCAGATGGAAGGGACTATATCTTTTTCTTTATATAAAGTTACAGATGAGCATGTTCCTCATGAGACTCCTGCTTTTCCACATTCTCCTAGCCAAAGAACATAATGTGAACATTTTGTTTTCAGCATGCTCCAGTCTAAACTTTTGAGTTCTCTCTCTTCCTTCTTCATATAGATATATGTAATCAGTTTGAAACATCTTGTGCCAATAACCTTTAGGTTATCAATATACTGTTATCATTAGTACAGACACTGTCAGCTATGTTTTTAGTTATTTTTAATACTGCAACAGGCAGTTTTGAACTATTATACAGAGTATAGAAAAGTAACAAAAATTCTCATTTTATAGATGCCAGAAGAGCTCTCTTCCAAATCAGTTCATATAATCCCAATCTTTCTTAACATGAATATAATATTTGCTTGCTTTCCATTATATAAATCATTGAAATATTTCATCTTTTTATATGCTAAGGTTCATTTATCACAGTAAACTACAGTTAATTCATTTTATCACCACACAATATTTCATTGTGCAGTTACAATTTTTACCCTCTGTATACATTAGTTCAATCAATTTTTAATACATATGCACTTTTAAGCACTATGCCCAATTGTCAGCAAATAAACTTTTTCTGTAAGTCTATACATTTTAAGTATTATAAATGTGTCGGGCATGGTGGCGCACGCCTTTAATCCCAGCACTTGGGAGGCTGAGTAGGAGGAGCGTTGTGAGTTCGAGGCTGGCTTGGGCTTCAAAGCAAGCACAAGGCTGACCTGAGCTACACAGTACGACCCTTCCTCAAAACACCAGGGCCGGGAGTTTGGCTCAGTGACTTAAGCACCTGTCTGACAGGTGCGAGGTTGTGAGTTCAATCCCTGGTGCCACACCAAAAAAAAAAAGGTATTATAAGTGCAATAGTCAATAAATCAGTTTTTTCCAGTGTTTTAAGTTCTAGTCATGTGACCAATGCTGTCATGCATTTTCTCTTCCTTTATACTAACAGAAAATTGGCTGATAATACTAAACTACTAGGATATTCATGCAAAGGAGTTCAAATAAAGGAAAGATCAAAGTAGACTTCCAGGTTATGTTCCAGGGTAAAGCTGCTGCTTCCAATTCAAGGACATTTCTCCACTGTCCCACAGATCTTACATCTTCAATGTATGCCAGAGTCTGTTCTTTTTAACTCATAAATAAGAACATAACTGTAGCTAACTTGTGATCCTCTTTACAAAATATTGGAAAGATGCAAATCCTAAATAAATCTGTAAAAGTAAAAAGGATTTTGCATCTAGCATCCTACTTGTAGAGTAGAAAATAATAATTTTTAATTATACAGGCATATTTTAGAATCCACACAAAGTGATAAATAAGGAATGATACCCTCAAAACTGAATGCATTTTTCCTTTCCCCAAACCCTATGAGCACCTTCTTTACCCTTGCTGAGGATATGCCTACTGGATAATTGTGTTTCTCCTAAAATGTGACTCAAGAGTACTTCACAAAATGGCTCCATTTTTTCTCCTCCTTCTGAAGAATTGTCTTTACTTATGATTTTATCTTTCTATATTTATGTTTTCAGTAATTGTCTGGTCATGCTACCCAGTTTTTCGCCTAGTATCTTCTCTCCCCTCTCGCCTACACAAACTGCTTCCACAAAGCAACACCTACTCTCTGAAAGTTTTTGCAGCTATGGCCCAACCCTGCCCTTAAGAATACAGAAAACACTTGCTATCACATGCATATATTTAAAAATCTACCCTGAAATAAAAACCTGTTAGCATTTCAGGGTGGCACAGATGTCAGGCTAACTATATAACACATTCACGTACTGTTCCCTGTAACTTCCAAGCATCTTTTCTTTACCATTATTACTTTTCTGGCACCTTCCGAAGTCATGAGTCTGATGCCTCCTCACAAATCTTTTTGATGTTCTCTGCCATCCCACTTTTACATCCTCTTTTCTTTTTATTTCTCTGTTCCCTTTCCCTGAAAATTTATTTCTCTTCTTTTTCTTTTACTCCATCAGTGGTGTTTTTTCCATTTGTTATAAGAACACTACATTATTTAACAAAGATTAAGTTAGAAGTATATATACAGACAAATGTATTTGTCTAAAGGGGGAGCACATATAGATATGAGTTTCAAAACCATATGTTGATTTTTTATCATCTATGAAAAAAAGGTGATAAATTTGAAATTATTCAAATCAATGTGGTTCCTTTTACAAAAGTATTATAAGTGTATTATTGACAGAATTTTATTAAAAGAAACAGTGTATGTGAGGACAATATTTTCTAATGAGAAAATATATTGTAAAAGTCCATCTCTATAACTCAATACTTAGGTAACTTTGAATAAGATATGTATTAATGAAATGTTTATAGCTATTTTATACAGCAGTATGCACTGATTTAAATGCAAGTTTCTCCTATTCAAGTACTAGCTAGGGCCAACTCTGCTTAGCTTCCAAGAACAGGTAAGACTCAAGTTTTCTCCAACAAGGGTACAATAATAATAAACTGAGTTATGTCAATACCAAGGAAAACTACTTAGTAAAAAGATGGAATAAATTACCAACATATACAACAACTTGCATGTATCTCAAGGAACATATGCTAAGGGGAAAAAGAAGCCAACTTCAAAAGGTTGCATGAAATTATACAATGTCATTTATGAGACATCTTAAAATGAACAAATTGGTGGGATAGAACACATATTACTCATTACCAGGAATTAGCAAGGATGGAGGGAGGAAGACAGTGCTGTAAAATATAACACAGGAATTTTTATGACAGAATTCTTTTGTACCTTGACAATGATGGTTCTGGTTACATAAATCTACACATATAAAAAAATTACATAGAACTAACTATGCACATGTATGAGTGTGTACAGAATCTGTGAAATGTGAGTCAGCACAGTAGATTGTATCAATGTCAATTTCTTGGTTGTAATGTTGAACTGTATTTGTGGTAGATGAATCCAGCAGAATAAACTGATTGAAGAATACACGAATCTCTTGATTTTTTTTCTTACAACTGCATGTAAAGCTACAATGATCTCAAAATGAAACCATCATATTTCAGAGGAAAGATAGAAAAATATGCTTTTATTATACTGGAATTTATTTTGTAAATGATGTCAAAAATCAAATGCTATGTTCCATTTCAACATTTGTTTATAATGAAAATTCTTGGTAAACAAGGAATGGATGGCCACTAGACTAAGCTTATGTGAGTTTTTCTAAGAAAATTAAATTTTTTAAAAATATATTTTATGATAAATCAGTATCATTTTGTTTTAAATGAGAGAAAAAGACATTGATGTCAGCTACTCAATATTATACTAAAGGTCCTAATCAACACAAAAAAATTCAAAAGCAAAAATAAGATGTCAGAATTGTCAAGGAATAGAAACATTTCCTTATTTCTACACGATAAACTTGAAAATCTAAGTGACTAAAGAAAATCATTTAATAACTGATTTTTAAATACTTCACCAAGATTATTAGGCACAAAATTAAGAGCAAAAGTTTGGAACATTTTCTAGTAATTAACAAATGATACCACTTTAAGTATCAACAAAAACTTTTGGTATCTAGCAATGTACCTGACAAACCATACAAGTTATTTCATACAAACAGGATTATGAGAAGACAGAAATATTGAAAAATTAAGAGAAATACAAATGAGTAATAGAATTTCCTCCCATTAACAGATACATACAAATGTTAATTTAATTAGATTTCCAATAGCTAGATGGAATTTAGCAAAGCATCCTGAAATCAGTACAGAAGCCTAAAAGATAGAGAATAGTCAAAGTAATCCTGAAGAGGAAAAGCCCCATGGGGGCAGCTCCCCCCGAGAAAGAGGCTTATGCTATAAGCTCTGTTAGTTAAGAGAGCAATGGTACTGTCAGTTCTCAGGAACAAAAACACTTCTGGAACACATGGGGGAGCCTAGAAATAGAGCCATGCATCAATAAAAGCCCACAGTGTAAAGAAGTGGCAAAACTTAGTATGCGGCACAGGTGGCATTACAAATCACATGGAAAAGATGAATCAGTTACAATACATTGCAGTGGGACAGTTGGTTATCCATATGAAAATAAATAGGCCTACATCTCCGTCTCACACTATTGGAAAAAATAAATTTCTGTGGATTAAAAAGTTAAATGTAGAAGGCAAAACTATACAACTTCTAGAAATATAAGAGCATGTTTTTATGACCTTTGGGTTAAAAAACTTCTTAAAATGCAAGGGTATAAATTCAACAGAGGATAAAACTTGGTAAATTTAACTGCCTTAAAATTCAGATCTTATTTTGTGAAATAAAGACCTCATAAAAATGAAAAGACAAAGTTTTGGTATAGGAAAATATATTTGTCAAACTATAACTGTCATAGGATTTGTATTCAGAATTTATAAATGACTCCTGAAATTAGTTAGAGGAAAAAGGAAAATAAACCACTAAATAATTCAAAAATATATAAGAACAGTTCGTTCATGTAAGAGAACTCAAAATGAAAAAAACTAAATTTCCTGAGGATTCAGAGAATGTGTAATTTCTTACATATTTTTATTATACATAAATACATTTACATATAATTTTATACTCGTATATATATCAATGATATAATTTCATCTTTTAGATTAGCAGAACTTTAAATCTGACAAAACAAAGTTCTGGGGAACTTGTGAAGAAGTGGAAATTCTTAAAGTGCATATGCGTTTATAAATTGGATAAACATACCATCAAGCATTTTGGTAACAAAAAGGAAGGTAAATATGCATATATGTGAATACCCTTCAACCAAGAAATGTACTTCTGGATATGTAATGCAGATAAGTTTTGCACATATGTGCAATGAAACTATTTATATATGATGTCATTATCATATTGTTTCATGATAGAAAAATTGTTTTGAATATTCATTAAAGAAGAATAGGCAAATAAATTGTGGTATAGGAATATTTATTACAAAAATGAAAATAAAACTACATGTCAATATGGATAAATCTCAAGGCTATAACTTCAAAAACCAAAAGAAAATTGCTTAACCATACACACAGTAAATCTACAAGACAAAGCCATATAACTCTATAGATACACTTGTATTTGCTATTGATCCACAACATGATGAAATGATAAATATCAAGCCCACGATAATATCTAAGGCTAGGAAGAAAGGAGGGAACCAGTGAAGTACACACCAAAGAACCTTAGCACTGGGTGGTAACATTTTATTTTATGCAAAATTTCATAATCTAATGAACACCTAAATGCAAAATGGAATGTGTATGAAAACCACTGTAAGATGTGGACATGTAGAGAGGGGGAATCTAAATAAAAGGTCTTAGCATGAAACTAAACAAAGACCTTAACATGAAACACACAAAGTGAGAAATGACAAGCCAGTAAATGAGATGTAGAAAAAGTACCACAGACTCATTTTTGCAGAGTACATGTGACATTTGTTAAGTGAAGATTCCTTTGGCATCATATTAACAGAGTTAACATGTCAAAAATCCTTTCATGAAACCATACCATTCTGTCAGTTTAACCAATCTCTCGAAAATTTCAAGACCAGAGCATATTAAGAAACCTGGAAAAATGCTACCTCCTAGGAAATTGTCTCCATCACAAGAGCCCTGTTAAATGACAAGGCCAGTTGGCCATATGGTCATTAGAGTTGGCTAGCACTGTCATAGAATATATGAATTCAGACAGAAGGACATTTTAACAAACATGTATATAATACACCAAGCTCACAACTTGGAGTGTATGCTAATGCAGCTGCAGACACAGAAGGTACAAAGTCACCACTGCGGCATACACACCTGGTCATCAATGCTTTCAGTGGAGTCTGTGTTACCTTTTCAAGTCAAAGACATAAGGACAAGCTGTGCCAGAAGTACAATAGTAACAATTTGGATCACCCTTCTCTCCTTACAGCTATGAGACTACGCATGAGGCAAGCCGCCTTCACGAGCTGCTCTGCCTCTTTGGGTACTGAGCTGGAGGCCTGGATTATTTGTGTAGTTTAGAAAGACATGGAAAATATTAGATTCAAACTAACTCTTGTTTCTCTCTTCTCCAGATAATCTTGTTCTTCAGTGCACTTGGTGAAAGCTTCTCCTGGAGAGATTAATGAGGTTAAGAGATGAGTTAAGTCATTTATTTTCCCATTCCATCAAGAAAGGATCCAAGGTTGCTGCTTTCAATAAGCATTCGATTGATCATGTGACCACTAAGCTTTCCTGATTCTCTAGCTCTATCTGAATTTATTTATGAAGGCAGAAAGCAACATAAAACCCTAGGATGAAGCGGCATGAAATTCAATAGGTCTTCCACCTTGCTTAAAAGCTTCCCCGTGTGTATAACCTGCATACATACTGTACAGAATAATCTGTAATACATAGGAAGTGCTGGCATTCATGAAGGAGTGCTCCATTTGGCTTCAAGTCTGCAATCATGTACCGAGACTAGAAATAGCAAGAAAATGTTAAGTGGAGGTTACCTCTGCTCTCACAATGCCTCCCACTACATCAAAGCATCTCTGATTCTGTCTCTGTGGTGAAATTTAGGCTAGCTTTTCAGAACATATTTCAGGGAAATTTACAGGAATTTTAATATTTTTTAGTACACTTTATTCTTTACTAAATATGAATATTGTATCTCATATGGTCAGCTATGAAATGTTATAACTTCAAGGGTCCAATGTTCCTGGATTGCCAATCTGCCTTCCCAGTAAAGATGTCTTTTACATTTGTCCTTACTCATATAATCTCTGTTTCACCATCAGGCTGCAAAATTCTGAATTCTACCTTAAAAGCTTTTTCAATTCAACCTTAAATATAATGTTTTGCTTTGTTTCATTTTGTTTTGTTTTGTTTTGTTTGCTGGTAAAATCCTCTTTCTGATTTCTGATTGATTACTTACTTGGAGCCCTTGTTTCCTAGCAATGGGAAAGAGTGCTTGAAAAGAGGGTCATTTTCCCCATGAGAAAGAGAAAATACCCATTTAGAAGAGAACTACTTCATCATAACCTTGGGCATCAATGCCCAACTCTCACACAATTTCATTATTTGGAGGAGGAAGCGAATGGTATCTACTGTATCATTTATTTTGGTAATATTCTTGCCCTCACCTAATGACTAAACTTTCCCTAGAGGTTGTCTGAATCAATGAAGGATTCAGATCTTGAGTTGGCTTCTTTACCTGGGAATCTCCTTGTGCACAGCTATAGCAGCTACCAACCTCTACCTGGGAGGCAGTAAGCTTCACCATATCTTAAATGAGGTAACATAGGCACACTAATTCTTTTTTTTATTTTATTTTATTTAAAAGAAAATAGACACAGAAGATAGAAACAAAAAGCATGAAAGACAAACAACAACAATGACAGATCTGATACAATTACACTGTAGGTTTACACTCTGAGGTGGTTGAAGTTTGACAGTAGTTACAATATTACATATCGTTACCTTCATAGGGGTTGATCATATTGACAGACATAGACAC